>JAQQSK010011838.1:0-12116 GCA_028658325.1 Potorous gilbertii
CGGAAATCTCCTTCACTGTGTTGCTGCACAGCTTCCACTGCTCCAGAATTTGTCAGGAGTTCTTTTTACAGGAAATCTATGGGCTGTGGGTTCGGACCTAGCATAGGTGAGTCTTTCTACTCCGCCATCTTGGCTCCACCCCTCATTTGTTATCATTCTTAAGGGACCATCCCTTGACTCCCTTCTTAAAGAGGTGAATTCTATTCACTGAATGAGCATTACCTCCCTCAAAGTGAGAACTTTAAAAGATCTTAGCTTAAAAGGGCCAAGGTCTCCCCCTACATCCTGAGCCATCTCCAGTCTTCCTGATCAGTATCTGGCCACTGGACCCAGATGGCGCTAGGGGAGAAAGTGAAGTTGCTGACTTGGCACAGCCCTCCCTCATTCAAATCCAAGTTAATTGCAAGTCATTCCATCACCTTCCTGATGGTCCTCTTTGAGAACAAAGGACAAACCTCACAATAGCAGTGATAATAAATAACATTGATGTAGTACTTTAAATAAGTACTTTCTGCAGAACGGAAAGGTATGAATTCAATTCAACTAGCTATGAGACCCTGGAGAAATCACTTAAACCTGAATCTACTTCAATTTCCTCATCTGTAAAACTGGGAAATTATAGCACCTAATTTAGAGAGCTGTTTAGAGGACTAAATTTGTAGGGTGCTGTACAATATACTATATAAATGCTAGCTATTAGGCAAAGTCAGACACTTGTGCGGTGACGATCTGAGTGACCCCATGTTTAAAACCTTGCTTAAACTTCGAGTACATGGGCAGTCAGCCTGCAAGAAATATTGGACCAGAAATACCTGAGGTGGGGAACCTGTGGTCTTCTAGGTCCTTGGATGTGGTTTTTGAACTGAGTCCAAGTTTTCCAGAACAAATCCTTTTATTAAAGGAATTTGTTCTGTGAAGTTTGGATTCAGTCAAAGGGCCACACTTGAGGACCTAGAGGGCTATATGTGGCCTTGAGGCCACAAGTTCTCCACCCCTGCATCACATGGGTACTTAGACATGGGGAGAAGCTGAAGCTGCACAAATCCCTTGCCCTCATTAGATATGCACCAATCCACTTCACTTTTGCCATCATATGGGAGTTGCTTACTCCAGTCTGTGAAAATGGTGGGCAGTTTGAATCCTGGTCACTGCTTACTGCCTTGGTGTACTAATGAAATCCTTTTACCTTCCTGAGTTTGTACCAGAGTGAGACCCAAAACAAGACTTCTATTAACAATATTAGTTTTATCTCATCTTCATGGTAACTCTGGGATATAGGTGCAATACTTATATTAAAATATCCTCATTTTATAGATGGAGAAACTGAGACAGGTGAGTCAACTAATTTACCTAGGTTAACATTGATTGTAAGTGTTTAAGTCAGGATTTGAATTCAGTTCTTGCTGATTCCAGGTCCAGTGATTTATCTACTTCTGTCCCTACTCTTACACACACAAAAACAAATTACCTTGTATTTATTTTGGATATACTGTACTTATATATACAAATTTTCTCTCCTTGTTAAAAAAAGGAATAGAAAATCCTTGAGATCAAGACTTTCATTTCACTTTTCCTTTTATCTCTAAACCCTAGCATCCAGGCTGGTACATAATATATACTTGTTGAATGGTTCAAAAATGTTTCTTGAATGACTAGGTGAGGTTTCACGTCTTTGTACTGGGAGAATTTGAAGAAGATAATTCTCACCATTGCATCTTTGTATTTTTTTATTAACATTTTTAAAATCAAGAGATACATGAAACAAAGAGAACAAAATGATTGTTAAAAGGTGGATTTTCTCTGATGTTTCCCCTGCAATCACCTCATACTATAACAAATGGTAATATTTTAAATTTCCATATGTCAAACACGACTTAGTTTATGTTAAAATACTGCTCTATTAATATACCAATCCATAACAATGTTGGCCAAATGCCTGAGGGGTTATTTTAAGGAACACTGTAAATAGCTTATTTAGTCTTTCCAGAAGCCAGAAACTTCTACAAAGATCCACAGAACTTTGGGGAATTTGCCTAGCTCTCTTTGTAAGAGTCCTAGAGGACCTGGGAAGAATTCTAAATAAACAAAGTCTTTCACTCAACTCAGACACAAAAAGCTTAGGAGCCCCTCTCTTACCTTTAAGTGGGCTCTAGCAGCCAGCCAGCAGGCCACACTCATCAATACACAGGAGGCCCAGAAATCAGGCCCCAGATCCTACTGTGATTCACAAACACCAATCAACTGCCCCATTAACTTCCAGAGATCTGTTGGCTTTGTTTACAGTAAATACTCAGACCAAGCTAACCCAGACCAGCTCAGTACATCCTGAAAACTTTCTTTTTCTTTAGATGTTGAAGATCTGCTCACTGCAGACTCTCATTATTAGATACATACACAGACACATGGATACGCACACACAAATACACATACATATGAGAGAGATCTACACATATCAGAGAGAGACACAGGGAGAGGGGGAAGGGAGGGAAGAAAAGGGAGGAGAGAGAATTATTTTTAGAGAAGAAAAATAATAAGCAATAAATTATCTGTGTTTTTACCCAAAAGGGTTATTTTCCTGACTTATTTTCCATTTGCAGGTAAGCCCTATAATAAAAAGGGAGAATAAAAGATAAATGCATATATATGTATATGCACACACCATATGCATGTATATATCATATGTGCATATCTATACATGTCTATACATATATATCCTAAACTCTGTAACCACCCATGGTCCTGCAGGCAGAATTAGTCATGGGACCTTTCCTCCAATTTGAGAAAGAGACAATGCAATTTATTATTCATCTAGAGTTGTATTTGCAATACAGATGTTTTTGTTCCATCCAAGTCTTTTCTAGTACATGCAGCTGGTCTCATTCTTTATTGGCATTGGGGGGAGATTGACTTCAGAGGGCTGTGTGCCAACTTCTCAATGATTTTTTTTCACACTGGGAGTGTCTAAAATATGAGGTTAGTAACATGGTCAGCAGGATTTGGGGCTGTCCCATGGGTGGTATCCCCAAAGCTGGGTTCACCGAGAGCTGAGTTTCTCATCTGCTTGCAAGTTAAAGGGCTTAGTTACAGCACTATCCCTAGAGAAGGAAAGAATAGCAGGATAATATTTCCCAGTGAGGGATACAGTCTGTAAAGTAGCTCACATTGGCAAAAAGGCTATCTGCTTGCAAATTAAAGAGGAGAACAGATTTCTTTTAAGATACCCAAGCAGAGGTTATCTTGCTGAAAGCCATTTTCATAAAGCTTCAGTTCTGTCATTCTCTTGAATCAAATCTTATATCTTCGCTGAAAAGATACACAGCCTGTAACATGCATATTACATGCCACTTACAAACACCTTTTTTAAGATTTGGAAGAGTCCTATTTTCTCTTCACAAAAAATCAAGGGCCACTTAGGAGATCCAAATCAACTTATGTTTGTGGCATTTATAAAGAAACCCTGTCATCATAGCAAAAGTATGTCTGACTTTCAAAAAAAAACGGTCTGTTATTATAGTCTAACCAAACAACAAATTACATGTCAGCAATAACTAACTGCTGTATTTAAATGTCAGAAAATAACCAGGCATGAGTATTCCAATCTCAATTTGAAACTCGAACATGGTGGTATATATTTATCACTGAAACTCATGAGAGCAGAACCATTTTCCCAAGAACTGTTTATGATACAGTCAGATACCCAAACTCTAAACAGACATTTAATAAATCAGCAGGTATATGTGACATAATCATTCTCCACTGAGCTTCCTTTTCTCTTCTTCCCTCCCAGTTGTAATTAAGATTGCCCACAGGGTTAAGAATCTGATGAATTCCAAGTAGTTGATATGAAAAAGAGAAAATGAACAGACCTCCTTAGCTCACCACTCATAGATATCTACCTTTCCTGAGTTAAGATATTTATGCTCTGCACACTTACATAAACCCAAACTTCCATTTCTTGGCAGAGAGTCACAGATCAATAGGATAGATAAAGGTAAGGCTTAAGGTAAATGATTATCCTAGAAGATGATGGAGACTGTAATTTCAATTTATATCAAAAACTAGAGTACAGTAATCTTGCTCCATAGAATAAATTCATCAGTTATTCCTGTTGATTGATGTTGTTTAGTTTAATTAGTCCTTTCTTTTTTCTTATTCCTTCTTTTTCTTTTCCCAATTTCTTTATGCAGTTGACTGGCACAGAGTATAAGTTGTAGCTGTCAGGTTAAGCAAATTTAAAGGAAGATGAAATGAAAACATTTCTTCTCAGAAATGTAACTTTATAAAGAACAACTAGAGGTCTCAAAGATTCTATCTATGCGCTAACAACTAAAATTTCATTTCTGAAAGTCTTTGTTTTAAACTTTTTTAAGCCTGATCTTACAGTGATATATGAATCATGAGTCAACTGATAGTCATGATAGCAGCCTCCAGAAGGGCAGGCAGACTGTGATAAAGTGTGAGTCTATAGTCTCACCATAGCCTAACTTCTAGCAAATGACAACATAAAATGAGTGCATATTTGTCAAATAACTCAGCAAAGAATGAAAGCAGAGATATGATAGGCATCAGATATGATTACTACCAAAACAGGTTCACAAATATAGGCAGAAATTCACCCAGAATGCTCATGTTTATTTTTACTAGCTACTACAAAAGGAGAGAGCTCAGAACACAATAGCAAGGTCCAGCTGTGGTTTCTCTTAACAAAAGGTCCCAGTTCCACTTGAAGGGGACCTCGACTTGAGATGAACTGGCTGAGACAAATGTTCAGTGTACACTTTAAATGGCAGCTGGTTATTAAATGACTCCCAATAGGGTGAACACTTGCTATTGACAATAAGGTGATATAAGGACCGTGCTGTGCAATCAGGATGGGAATGTGAATGAAAAATCTTTAATCTGAAATTACAGCTGTCAGAGTTATATTATAAAACATGAAAGTTGCATCTGCAGTTAGAATTAATGTGTCCCCAAAGCCAAGTTTCCCATAAAGTGCATCTTGCAGATACATATTTTATAAATAGACCCACTATCTTCTATAAATCAAAGGGAACTATGGTCTATATTAAGGAATTAAAAGGGGTCATCTCTTCTGGTGGTGGAATGTGTTGAGCAGTATTTGGGGCAAAAATGAACATTGATTTACAAAGTCGAGAAGATGGGGCCAAGATATTAGCCTTTAGCAGCAATATTCACTCATGTCTAGAGTCACAAACAAATGATTCCAACTGGTTTTTTTCCTTTTACAAACTTTGAAAGTATTAAATACTCATTATAATTTTACTTAAAAAGAAAGAAAATCATTTATGGTATGAATTATTATTCCTGAATGGCTCCTTTACCAATAAAATGCTAAATTTTATTTGTGGGTAGTTTATTTCAAAAGCTGGTTGATTATAAATTCCCTGGGAGCAATTATATACCCTTTATAGGACTCATAAGTCTAACTAAACAAATTCACATCTGATTCATATATCAAAATGTGTTATTTACTTCCTTTCCTTCCTTAGTAATGGTACATGAATAAACTGGTTCATTATTTTTTATGAATGCAGTTATTAACTAAATGCATCCTTGTTGGATTTAGTTATATCATGGATCAAATTATATCTCTCCCGTACGGTGATCTCGAGTCAAGTTTTTCTTATGTTGACTCAGAAGGGCTACAATGTGGTATCATTGTTATTCATTTTCCCTAACACTATTCCCATAATATTGTTTTACTGTGTCTTTGGGAACAATACATGTACTTTAAATCAATAGTTTCGTGTCACGGTTTATTCTTTAAATATGCATATATATGGGATACATATACAGACATATACACATACACGTGTGTTCCCAAATAGCTGAAGTTGGCATCATACTTAAATTGTATTTTATTCTGTTAGTAATTATTCTATAGTTTTTAATTTCTTTCAGAAAGATTCAATAATATTCCCACTGCTAAGGCACAACAGACCAAAAGACGCAATGGTAGTGAATAAGATTTCTAGGAGAAAAATAAAACATCTGCTTGAGAAATACTTAGCTCTCTTGGGCAAAATAAACCACACCAGGAAAGAATGTTAATTCCATCTATTTTACTGCTAGTATTTAACAGGAAGACAAAGTGATAAAAACAAAACAAAACAAAAAACTGCTGTGTGTTGATAATGCTTTGGTACTTACCTTATATGCTTCAGTGAATCTACTATAGACCTTTCTCAGTTGCCAAGAGGAGGCACACCTGAAGATCATTGGTCAGGTCGACCTGTGGGGTCAGGAGACTTAGGCTGCCTAATTGAGTGGCTGGTTTTCTCTTCACCACTGGGGTTTACAACTGGATGTGTTCTTCAATCACCAGCTGCTATTGGATTTTCAAGTGGCATCAGTGACTAAAAGAGCCTTTTTTCTGTCTGCCTTTCTGCAATCAGGTTGTGACCTTGTCTCTACTATATGGACCTCAGCCTCAGTTTTCCATGCCTTTGTGACCTCCAGACTGGATTATTGCTGGAAGATTTTCCTAGGGCCCACTCTGGCAGACCACCCAGAAGCTTCAGCTGGTGTGAAATACACAACTACTTAAGAAGTCAGCCTGATGAGAAAGCAGCCCACACAATCCCAGTCCAAAATTTAGCATGCAAAGACCTTGAAATAGATCTATTAGTTCGAGATTTCCTGAGCCAGATGATTTTTGAAGCACAGATCAAAGTCTGCGCTAATAACATCACAATGGCATTAATATCTTGTCAATGAAACAGGACTGGCAGTGACTTTGAGTGAGCTATTGTACTTTTGAGTTGGCAAAATTAGAGCTTTGTATTTTTCCTATTTGATAAAATCTGTAAAAAGCTCTGCTGTGTCATGCTTAGTTAGTTATAAAATACTGAAATGAAGGAAGAATTCTGAGTCAGAGGTCTCAGGTTCAAATTCCAACTCTGGTACCTGGGTGACCTTCAGAAGTCCTATCACCTGCCTTGGTATCAAGCTCTCATCTGTAAAATAAGGGAGGTGGGCAAGACTGCGTCTAAATGCTTTCTAGCTCTAAACTTATCATCACCACCACCACCACCATACTAGCATTTATGTAGCATCTTAAAGCTTGTGAACCCCTTTACAAATATTCTTTCATTTGGTGCTCACAATAACCCTTGGAAGGAGGTGATCTTAGTTATCCCTTTTTTAGTTATAAGAAAATAAAAGAAGAGAGAAGTTAAATGACTAGCCAAGGGTCACATAGCAAGTGAGTATGGGAAGCCAGATTTGAAATTCAGGTCTTCTTGACTCCAGTTCCAACATTCTATCCATTGTACTATCTACCATTGTAACATCAAGCTTCCTCAGAAAGAGCAGGTATGAGATAAGGAAAGACAAAGAAAAGGAGAGAAATGAGAAAGGAGAAGAAAAAGGGAGAAAAGGGGAGGGAGGAGGGAAGTGAAAGGGAGAGAGACACAAAGGGGCAGAGAGAAGCATACAGAAAAATGGAAAGAGAAATAAAAAGATGCCATGAGACAGGAAAAAGAAAAGAAATATAAAAATAAATAGAGAGAAAAGAAAAACAAACAAAGGTGCCTCATGTTAAACCATTTCTCTACTATACCAGAACTATAGAGTCAAAGGTACCCTCTTGGTGACTTAGAGGCTGACACATGGCTGATGCTGTTACTTTTTTCTCCTGGCAATATTCACATAGTCCTGTTCTATTGCACCTCAGCTGTATTAAGAAGAAATCTGGGCTTCAGAAGTAGTTTTCTCTCAATAAAGAAAGAACTTTTGAGCTGAGGTTGAAATCAGATGGCGGATGCAGGAAGAGAGTAAATGCTCACATCTTCTGGATGAAAAAATAAGGAGTTGGTGCCTCATGTCCTGGAACCTGGAGAAGGAAAAGAGAATAAATAAGGAGAACAATAGGAGAAGGGGAGGCAGGCAGATGAATCTAAAGATGCTAGGGCTATGAGTACAGGTACTGCAAACTGACTTACATACTTGCCTCCATCCCCAAAAAGTTTTAGGGTCCTTCAGACATTTCCTATACTCCAATTCAAGTAGCTAAGGCTCTTTTTATGAAACTTCTCAGGCTCTGCTTCAAATACCAACTCCATCAGATGAGATAGACACTACTTGGTTTACGAAAAGAAAATGAGGTGAGTTTAAAAAAATGAGAGACATAGAAACTGACAAGAGATAAAAACAATTTGTGTGTGTGTGAGAGAGACAGAAACAGAAACAGACATTTAGAGACAGAAAGGCAGAGAAAGAGACAAAGACAGATACAGACACAGACAGAGAAAATGAATCTAGTTCTCATTGCCAGTCCAATTGGGTTTGACCATTGGGAAGGCAGAGGGAGCCTGGAGAGCCAGATTTCAGAGGAAAATAGTTCTCTTACATCCTTACCCTTATCAATACCCCATTTGCAGCCACTTCTATAGTGGACTTGAATGATCTTCACAGATATGAATTAGAGATCCACAAAATTCATGAGAATTATAATATACTCAGTACCCTTTCAACCCAATGCTTTTTGGGTTGCAGTAAAATGTCACAAGTAACTGGGAACCAATAGAAATGTGTGTACATTGGTAGATTTTTTTTCTCATTTTCTGAAGATATCTGAAACCGTTCTATTAATTTCAGGTTTTATTTGCTTAGATTTTATACTTTCTTGAATTTCTTTTTCTCCTCTCTACTCCTCATCCTTAGATTTCTCATCAGGGTTGATTAAGGAATTCCTTCTATTAGCTAAAAAGCCACATTGATATTATGCCGTTTGGATTCCAAAGCTTTAAAGCCTTCATACTACCAGGCTTAGTGACTGTGTGCAAATTGAAACTTTTATCAGATTAAAAGTCTCACCAGATTTCTGTATACAAGAATAACAAAGCAGGTAGAGAACTGGGCCAAAGAATCATGAGTCTTAGGTTGCCAGATTCAGATATGCCATTAACCAGCACAGTGGCGTTGAAGAGACTTGCTAATTTCTCTGAATCTCAGTTTCTTCATCCATAAAATAAGGATTTAATGGGATGGTCTCACTCTATCTTCTTGTTCTAAAAATATAACATTCTTTAAAATATTTAGGTATATTAGAGGTTATAGCCATTATTTCCTTTACTGTGAACATTGAGTATATTTGTGATTTTATAACTACATTTCAAAGAAAATAAAAAAATTATGAAATTGATCTTGATCACAAATCCCAGATGATATCCACCATGCCCATTGCTGTAAAACCCAACCTGATCATATGGTAGACCACTGATTTAGTTGTCAAATGACCTGTGTAGGCATGCAGCTTGAATTTTTACTACCAATGAAAACTCAGGTAAATCATTTCACCTGACTAGGCCATAAGCTTTACTGCTATAAAAGTAGGAAATTGGACTCAAAAATATCTGAAACTTCTTCCAGTTCAAGATAGCAGACTCCAAAGTACATTCTTGGAAGCTATTCCAATAAAATATACAGGTTGGTGGTGGTCCTATGAAACTGTTTACTTTTCAAGGGTATGATGTTGGCCTATGACTGATCCTTAGCAGTCATCCAGGGATCATTCTCATCAAATACCAAAGGCAACTCAAGGATGACCAATTTTTATTTGTCAGGCATGGTTATTCTTTAAGATCATTCACTAAGCTGTAGAAAAGATTGTAATCCATGTCAATAGAGAATGATCTTTTTTAACAAAATCATGGATTCTTCAAATGATAATAAGAAGAGTTGGGTACTAAAGTCATAATTTTATTAGTAGAGAGAACTCTCAGTGAGGAAACTCCAATATAGATTGATACTTGAAATATATAATCTTAGAGAATTATCCTAGAACATATCCAAACATTAGAGTATCTTATGAGGTTGCCTCTTACTAAGAACCAATCCATAGACTTTGAGAGTACAACCTTGCCCCAGATCTCCCACAGATCTTTCCTAGCATTTAAAATTCTCAAATTAATTATTCCTTTTATAGGCAGCAATACAAGGTTTTATGGAGACTCAAACACTCTCTGCAGGAGTAAAACATAAGAATTGTCATTGGGAAGGACTATCTAGATTTTGTCCAAAGCTCTGAATTTAAATAGTTCTGAAAGCTAAGTCCTTTTCTAACCTAGAAACAGCAGAGCTTATCACTTAGTTAGCAAGAATAATTAGTTAAAATTACAATCCTAGCTGGGATGAATTCCTTTTCTATTCCCCGTTCCTTGCCAGCCTGAATCTATTAAGGTTTGGTGTTATTTGCCTTGAAATTTTTTCCCCCGGGAAAATGTCTATATTGCACCTCTGTAAAACAGTATAACACAATCAACGTCATAGCACAATTTGTCTTAGAGGACTAACATTTTTTTTAGCTATCTAGAAAAACCTTGAGACAAAGAGACTTGGAATAGCTAGTTTGCTGTGAAAGAGGGAGTTGAAAATATCCTGGGCATGGGTGGCTGGAAATTTCATCAGAGACAACATACAGACTTGCTGGTAACCAAGTGTCTCTGTATTTCAGGGTAGGTTGAAATAAAGACATTAAAGAAATGAGGAAGGGCTAATTTGAAAAGAAAAAATAATGGAACAAAATTTTCTGGAAAGGGGAAGAATCTTAACACTGCTTAGAACATTTGCTGCTCTTATCTTTTTCCTGTTAAATCATTAGTATTTAAGTTTCTGCTATTCTACTGGATTCCCACTAACTCAAATCTCATTGCCAATCCTCTCTGTGTGAAGGGAATTTGCTCAAAGTATTTCAAATTGCAGGGCATACTACTACCTATAATGTAATTCAATATCTGTTCACTTAAAAAAATCCCTTAGAAAAACTGACTCATTATAGATAGGAAATTTCATATATGCTTTTTCCAATGGCCTAAATGTACACTGATGCTTCAATGAATCTGGGACTGCACTGATGTGAGTATTTCCCTCAACAGTCAAGAGCAGAACTCTCTCAGATCATTCATGCCTTCTTATTTTGTGCAGCTTTTGCCCATAGCCTCTCATATACTGTCCACAGAATATTTGGAGGCATCTGTTCTTTTGGATACCTTCCCATAGAGTCCTTGACATTTTAAGGGAAACAGTAGATTTGATGAGCCATCTATCAGTTCTTGGCTCTCTACCAGAGCAGCCCACCTCCTTTTCCAGCAATACGTCTCTCTGATATTATCCTTTGGGTCAGTGCTCCTGTGCAAATCAATATTAGGAACCTGTTGTGGTCTACTCACATGCACCACAAATCTTTCCATTGCCTTTGAATGACACAGAATTTTAATTTTTATCTAGGACTCATAGACACATCATATGTTCTTCTTTACCAGAAGAATATTGAATAAATGTTTAGAATTATTTTTAATGGTCCTTTCTGGGAGAAGATTGGAGCCATTAAATGCACAGGTTTCAAACGAATGGCCCCAGACCTATCGAATCCTAGCAATCCAAGAGTGAGACCTGAAACAGATCAAAATGCAACTAGGAGATGATTTTAAAATAATTAAAAATACAACAAGACACCACCATACTTACAAATACAAAGAATTTTGCAATTCTTTTCAGAAAGGAATAGAGTAGGTAAAATCCGAAACAATGATAAGGTAATAAGGCATATGCATAAAAGAATCTACCCAAGACAGAATGAGGGGCCTCTCAAGTTTCAATAACTAGACCTATGGTTTCTCAAGAATGAATTGTCATACTATAAGGATTCCTATCTCCAAGAGTTATACGCAGGGACCTGGAAAGATGTCAGATACTTTGGAAAACCCATGCCTATCTTGACTTGAATCTTCGCATAGTATCCTTGACTAGTATTTTTCAAACCTTTACTTTGACTTTTAGTAATGAAAAGCTCACTATACTGGCTAAACTAACAGTAATTATTATTGCTAATTTTTAAGTCAATCTATTTTCCTTTTGTTCACCTCCATCACACCATTTTAAAGATGAAATAACAGTAAAAAGGCACTGATTTTTCCCCACAGTTAAGTGTAGGGATCAAGACTGGAATCAACCCATGCCTAACACCATACACAAGAATAAAGTCTAGATGGGTACATGATTTAGGTATAAAGATTGATACCATGAATAAACTGGAGAAGCAAGGAATAGTGTATTTATCAGATTTATGGAGAGGAGAAGAATTTTTTTCTAAA
>JAQQSK010011839.1:0-12116 GCA_028658325.1 Potorous gilbertii
TCAGTGAGGTTTTGCACCTCTTTTTCCACTTGGCCAATTCTGCTTTTGAAAGCATTCTTCTCCTCATTGGCTTTTTAAACCTCTTTTGCCAATTGATTTAGCCTATTTTTCAAGGTGTTATTTTCTTCAGCATTTTTTAGGTCTCCTTTATTAAGGTATTGACCCGTTTTTCATGCTTTTCTTGCATCTCTCTCATTTCTCTTTTCAATTTTTCCTGCACCTGTCTAACTTGAATTTCAAAGTTCTTTTTGAGCTCTTCCACAGCCTGAGGCCATTGGATATCTATTTCAGATGTTTGGGATACAGAGGCCTTGAATCCTGTGTCTGTACCTGTTGGTAAGCATTGTTCTTCCTCATCTGAAAGGAAAGATGCTAACATCTGCTCACCAAGAAAGTACCTTTTTCTGGTCTTATATTTTTTCCCCTTTCTGGGCATTTTCCCAGTCAGTTATTTGACTTCTGAGATTCCTCTCCACCCCTGCCTAGATCCTCCCAGCTAGTGCTTGGGGTCTAAGATTCAAAAGCTGCTCTCCACCCTCAGGGCTTTTGGTGGTAGGCCTGGCTGCTACTCAATAGGAGCTTAATTTCTGGTGCTCAGGTGGGGGCAGGGCCCCCTCCCTCTCCCAATTCCCTCAGGGGCTTTATGCAGATACCTTTTGTAATGGAACTGCTGCCAAACTCATGCCTGCTCTGGGAGCCTCTGGCCATCCTTTGACTCTGCCGCTGCCTCCCGAGCGGGCCTGAGTCCCGGATCCACCCCACCCCCTTTCAGCCCATCCAGACATCTCTCTCACTGACTTGTGGGTCTGTGGGTGGAGAGACCTTTGCGGCCGCTGGAGATTCCATCCCTGAAGCCTGCTCGGATCTTCTCACTCCTCTTATTGCCACACGGCCAGGTCAGGGGTGGGCACTGCTCCTGTCCAGTGTGCGATGGACCTTTGGGATCGGTTTTTCATGGCTCTGTGGAACGGAAATCTCCTTCACTGTGTTGCTGCGAGGCTTCCACTGTTCCAGAATTTGTTGAGAGTTCTTTTTAGAGGAAATCCATGGACTGTGGGTTCGGAGCTAGCATGTGTGAGTCTTTCTACTCTGCCATCTTGACTCTGCCCCCAACAATGTTTTTTATTGCAGGTTTGTGAATTACTCATATAAGCAAAATTATAGGGACTTAAATGCTAAGATTATTTGAGAATTGAGGACAAACTAGTGGAGACATTTTCCCTTTCTGTGGTTCATATGGATAACCTGAGAGGTGGAGCATCTTTAGAGGTGCTTCACTGGGATCTCAGGAAAAGGAATCTGTCAAAGATTTTATATTAAAAAAAGATTCTGTAGATATTCAGTTTCTCAATTGGTTTTTAACAAGAAATTTACTAAATTTACTCATCTATGTTTATGTCTAGCTCTTAGAAAAATGGCCATCTCAAGGATGAAAAATATGAGGACTCTGAGGAAACAGCTTGCTGAACATAAAGCAAAATCATAGATCCTCAAAGAAATATCTCATCTTTACTCTGCTGAAATTTGACACTTTGTGCTCAGGAGTTGAACACCATATGCAGCCTTTTGGCTTCTTCATAGGAAAAAAGGTTTGTCTAGACTTCTGCTCATTTCTCCTCATTGTTCCTCTTGTACAGTAATACACAGCTATATCCTCAGCTGTGAGTGATATTTGCCAAGGTAACTGATTCTTAGATGTCTCTGCTGTGACCAATATTCTTATTTGGAAAAGAGGGTTGTAGTTTTTACTTGTACTCCAATATTCAATCCACACCAGTCCTTTTCTTGGAAACTGTTGAATTCAATGCCGGTAGTAGCTTGTGGCAATAGAGCTGCCAGTGACATAACCGGTGAGTATAAAGTGCTAGAGAGCAAAACTCTGAGAGCTTTACAATTCCTCACCATGACTCCTCTAGATGCAGGTCAGAGAGGACACTTAGGAACAAAGAATCACATTAGGTCTTAGCACTAAAGTTATTTTCCCTATGAACCTATTTAGGAAATCTCTTAAACACTCTCAGCCATGACCTGCCATCAAACAGAACAGAGACCAGAACAATTTCTATGGACTTCAACGTGAATTGATTTTTTTGTTCAGAAACCTACATCCCAGGTTTCTTAAGAGACTGACCCTGTCCAACCCAAGGCTCAGATTTCATGTTGCAAACTCAGGGCTTTAATTGACATTTAGAGGACATTAGAGTATATAAAATGAGTTTGAGCAGAAAGTCAAATTTCTCTCCCTGTCACTTTTCCAGGATGCAGCCAATAAGAGCTAGTAAGATATTGGTGTGCCCAATAAGTGACTTATTGGTAGTGTCATGCCCTCAGTAAGGAAGACTCTTCTTCCTGAACTCAAATGTGGCCTCAGATACTTACCAGTTATGTGGTTTGGGGCAACTCTCGTAACTCTGTTTGCCTGTTTCCTTATCCATAAATTGATCTGGAGAAGAATATGGCAAACCAGTTGAATAACTTTGCCAAGAAAACCCCAAATGGTGCCGCAAAATGTCACACTAAACTGAAAAATGACTCAACAACACAACACACTTAGAAAGATTTGAAATATTCAACTATTCACCAACTATGTGTTTCTATTACCCATATCTTTTTCTCTAGGACATTTGGAATTAGCTTAATGTCAAAATTTTTTGGGAAAAAAAGACCAGAGCTTTTCTGACATGATTAACAAAAAACAAAAATTAAAATGTTTCTCAATGTGTCTCCCTTTTTTATGTAACTGATTTTGTTGTAATTATTCAGTCGTTTTAGTCACATACTACTCCTTGTGATCCCAATGAGGTGTTCTTGGCAAAGATATTGAGAATTATTTGCCATGTCCTCTTTCTGATCATTTGTAGGTTAGAAACTGAGCTAACATGGTGAAGTGACTTGCCGTATTGCCAAGACAATATTCACAACACTGGTGGTAAGTATGAATATGTTGACATAGTTCTGAATCACAAAGTATAACAGGTTATCCATATAGAAGGCAGAAGAAAAATATTTACGCAGATAGCAGAAAGCCAAATCTCAACAACAGAAAGCCAAATCCTCATAGTAACGAAGAAATCACTATACCTTATTATTGCAGGGGATGTGAGAATTCCTAAGTCTTCCCTTCCCCCCTCCTTTACTGGAGTCTTCTCACAAATAAACAAACACTCCTCAGCCTAAGTATGCTTGCCTGTGTCCTCTCCCTCCTTTCAAAGTGATCTCTCCAACTTCCTCTTAGTTCTGCTTTGTCCTTTCTGTTCCACCCATTCATCAATCTCCTCCAACCACATGTGACTTAGTCTTCCATGTGATTTAAGCAGGTCACATGATTCTATTAATGAATGGAAAAGATCTTTCCACTTAAAGTACCACTACATTCAACCCCAAGATCTTTTGTCCTCATTACACAGGTTGGTAGGGCAACTGGTATCAACAAAATTGTAATAGGAATAACAGAAAATAAACATATAAAACAATATCTTTGGCAAGAGGGGTCAGCAGAACTTTACAACAGTATAACAGAGATTACACAAAACAAGAATATAAAACAATATGTTAGGGAGGAGCTTGAGCACAAGCACACCATTATTTCACCCTCAAATGAATGGAGCGTAAAATCTTGGGATAAGGGCCAAGAATCTCTTCTTCTATAGTTACTTCCTGCTGAAACTGGACATAGAGCTCTGCCTGCCCCCAGAGGTCCCATTTGAGAGGGTAGTTCTTTAGAGGGCTTCCATAGGTAGATCAATATGATATCCAGGGGTGACACATTACAGTCATTGACAGGGGGTGATATCCAGCTTAATCAATCCAAAATCTGCAGGTGGAGGGTGCTAAGCCTGCAGAAGACAAATCTATCAAGCAAGTTTAACAGACAAAAAGACAAAAGGAAACAAGGAAACAATAACCAGAAACAGGGAAGGTAGGGTCAACTGTGCTTGTGGAGTCCATAGAAGCCTAATTCATGGTAGAATGTATTAATTAAGGGTAATATTGGAAATCATCTTCTCCTGAATAAACAATAGTTATGGTGTTATTTTTCCCATGTGCTATAATTTCCTTATCTCTTGGAACATCATCTGCCTTCTGTTTTACCTTACTTTAGTTTCCAATTTTATTCTATCAGTAGAAATCAACCCTTCAGTTCTTCTGCTATTTGTTTTGAAAGGAGAGTCAATTTCCACAAGGGGTATTGTTTCACAAGGAATAATAATCACTTGAAGTATTCCATCATTTTACACAATTGTATGGGTTCTTCACCTAAATTTTGGAAGGTCATAATAATTTCTACTTGATAATTAAAATCTGTCACTCCATCTGATACATATATTCCTCAATCTGCTAATCCTGATTGTCATAATATCTATCCAAAATCATTTTTAAGGCTTCTCATACATACTGCAGTAGAGATTTTTCTTATTTCTTTTCTATCCAACCAAAAGTGTTTTAAGTTTTGTAAATAATGTCCTGCTGAATCAGGTGTCCCTGGATACAGTGCTGGGTCATTTTGGTCTCACAGTTCAATACTCAGTATATATGATCTTATTTGTTTGTTCGTTTTATACTTGCAGATTTGGGGTCATCGTTCTGGCTAGGGGTGTACTTCCTCCTAATGGTCTATTATTCAAATTGTGTAAAGCAGTGAACAAATTATCTTTCCAGTGTCAAGAATTGTGAAAACTGAACTTCTTTAACTGTTCTTTCCATGATTCTTTCATTCTTTCAATAACTTGTGGATGCTTGTGGATAATACGGAATATGTCCATTCTACATTTTTAATATGAAATATCTCTTCATTTCATTACCTTTGAAATATGACTTGTCAGTCTGAATCTGCATTGGATTTCCATCATATAAACTTGTGATGTCTAGAGTTTTACAGGTTTTTTCTGGGTCACATTTTTATAAGGACAAACCACAAGTATACATGAATATCTATCAACACAAGTATATACATATATATTTTCATCCTTCATTTTGGGGTAGGGATCTAATATAATCTCTTTGCCAGATGTCAACTGCTGCTTTTCCCCTTTCTATCTCTCTACTTACTACCCAAGGAACAGTTCATTCCTTTTCCGATTGACATATATAACATTCCTGCGCTATTTGTTTAAACAACAAATAAGAGATGCTAATACCTTGGTCTTGTCTCCACCAGTACATGACTTGGACCCCTAAATGGTCGACTGTTTGATGGACACATTTTGCTAGTACCGGGTCAAATGTTGATATCAGAGAAGGGACAATATGTTCAGTAGAAACCTTTGCTAATATCAGCATGCGTATTGTACTCATGTTCTGGCATGATAAGGGCCATCTCAGCATCTACATGAACACCTGACAAATTAGTAACTAAAGACGTGTCCCATATACTTTCCCATAATTCTTTGTTACAGACTTATTTACCTTGCATTTCCCAATTTTGACTCTTCCACATCAGCATCCATGTAGCTAACCCATTAGATACCACCCATGAATCAGTGAACATATGACACTGTCCCCCTCGTTCTGTTTTAATAACTTGATGTATTGCTATAAGTTCAGCATATCGACTACTTTCACTTATTCCAGTACTTTCCAAACCGTGCTTGGTACATTAGCTATAGGCTGCTTTTTTCCATTGTATTTTGTGTCCCAAAGGTTTTGCTGTCCTATTAATCCACCATATACCTCATTCCATTTTACCAAGGAGGTTACCAATTGTTGCTTTGGCTCAAAGGGTGTATCATTTTCCTTACTATCTTGCTGTCTCGCTATCGATTCATGTAAAACAGAAACTTCACTTTTGTCTGCTTTAGATTTATTTTGAATATACCATTCCCACTTAATTATGTTAGCTACTTGCACATTTCCAACTCTTTGAGAAGCTGGGATAAATATTACCCAGGTTATAATCAGAATTCCAGGACTAAATATTGCCTCATGACCCAAAGTCAGTTGTTCAGTCTCTACCAAAGCCCAATATGCAGCTAACAATGCTCTTTCAAAGGGGTTGTTTTGAATTCCAGATGAAGGGAGTTTCCTAGACCAAAATCCTAAGGGTACATTTTAGCTGTGTTGTTTTTGTCGCAACCTCCAGTTTGCATATTCATCATGTACAATCATTTGTAACTCTGCTGGACCACTTTGCATAAGCCAAAAATATAGGACCAATTATTTGGCAATGCTTCCTTATTCAAAAACTTTACTCTGCTCAAGTCCCGAATCAAATTCATGTTTTTTCCTAGTAATTTTATGTGTTTTAAAATTTGTCCTACATGTAGTATGTGTTGTCTTATATCCAAATAATCCTATAAAATTTTGGGCCTCTTTCTTATTGATGTGTATAGGAAAGTCCTGAAAATTTTGTTGATGTGTGAGAATCTCTTGCAGTCACTTATTCCATTGTATACCCCCAAATTTTATGGTTTCATCTGGCCCTTGAATCCTTGCTGGCTTAATTTCCCATCCTTTGCCTTTCATATGATCAATTAAAAGCACCAACCTCTTCTCCACTTCTTTTATATTTTCCCCCTGTGTCATAATGTCATCTATGTAGTGAGCAAGCTGTACCTCAGGTAACTGGAATTCATCTAAATGTTTAGCCACAATCCTATGACAAATAGTGGGTCTATGAAGATATCCTTGTGGCAAGTGTATAAAAGTATATTTTTGGCCCTGCCAAGTGACAGCAAATTGGTCCCATTGTTTAGCATCGATTGGGATAGTAAAGAAAACATTGACTAAATCAGTATCTGTGTACCAACTCCTATTATATTTCTGGATATTTTCTATTAAGGTAACAGTATCTGGAACAGCAGCATACAAGAGAGAACTCACTTTATTCAGTTGTCTGTAATTCACTTTCATCCTCACTTTCATAGTGGTCAGACAAGATTATTCCATTGATTGATTATAGCTAGTAACAATTCTACCTTAACATATTCCTTTATAGCACTGGTAAATTCATATTGCCCACCTGATATACAATACTGCTTTAAAGTAATAGCTTTAGAAGGCTTAAGTAAAGTGATTGTGTCCATTTTTATTTTACCTGTTAGAACTGTATTAATTCCTGTCTTCCTAACTGCAAATTGGTATCTTCCCTTAAGCAACTTTACAATCATACCTCTAAGTATATCTACACCAGTGTTGTATTCAGTAATGGGTACAATTACCATGGTATATTCTTTTTTAGGTAATTGTTCAATTCTTGTCATCTTTTGAGATGCAGACCTAGTATTGGTATTGCTATGTAAAAGTATATGCATGGTTTTCTAGCCCTTTGGGAATAGTACCATCTTTCAAACAAGTGACAGCTTATACTGCAGATTATGGAGCTTTTTCCTTTTAGATTGCCCCTTTTACAACATCCTTAAAGACACCTCTTGAGTTATACCTGAGGGATAATTGTCTTTTCTAAACACTCTTTCCCTTTACACCTGTTCCCAGTGAAAAAATGGGTGAATAGCTTTGGAATTTTTCTGTCAGAAACATGGGGACGATTTTTGACAATTTGAATTCTAAAGCAAGGGCCTCCATCACTATGCCTTTAAGCTGCTGTTGTGACCTCTGACTTTTTGGTCTTAGTGGAAGTGGTAATGGGAGACTTTTCTTCAACGCTACATGTTCCCTATGCAATTGAGACTCTTCTAATCTCTTATTATGCCCAGCATTTTGAAATTGAGAACTCCATTCTATTAAACTAAATGTCACCTTATCCTGATATAAGACTCTTAACTTAGTCACCTGACTGCAGGAGAGAGGATAGGAAGCCCTGATTTCCAAACAACAAAGATCACGATTATTAAATTAAATTGTTGACTATTTTACCCCATGAGAGGATTAGAAAATTCAGATTATTCCTGATACAGTGAAGTTTGTTCCAGTCATAATGTTAGCATGACCCTATAGTTTTCCTCTGGGAAATTCCCTCTCCCTGAGCCCCACTTTTAAGTCTTCAGATCATGCCCTACCATTGCCTGGACAAAAATTTTATTAGTCATCGTCTACATGTTTTCCCAGTGGGCAGAAACTTTTTCTTCTAAGTGAGCTGCTGCAACAGCTGTAGTCAAGTGTTTAATAGAAAGGATTTTTTTTTCCCATGGGGGGATCTTCAAAGAAATCCATTGTCACAAAGGAACCCATCAAACCGTCCCATTTGTCTCCTGACTGCTGGCTTTTTGGCCAGTTCTTCGGCAACTACACTGACTGAGATTATCACCTTAAACCTAAGTTCTGGTGGAGCGGGGCTTGTTAAATTTTTTCCACTTGAGACCCTTTTTCCCTTTTCAGCAGCATTCCTTGGCATTGTGTAGCCTAAGACCATGCAGAGTCCAATGTGAGCATACTATGTGTTCAAAACCAGACTGTAGTGAACTTGCTGGATGCAAGACAGGTAGGAACTGCCAGAAACACCTCGGATTCACTGCACGTTTAATTTTTAATTAATTTTTGGTTATTGAATTTTCAGAAACCTTTTACTTGTTACCAAATTTTTCAAGACCCTATGACTTCATGAGTCACAGTTTAAGAAGCTCTGTGGTAGAGCACATCAATGGAGTTATTAAGATTCAACTCGTGAAAATTGGGCTCAGAATTTATTGGCCATCCAATTGATCTATCTGAGTTGGGTGACACCTCATCATAGGTTTTTTTAACTGGTGATTTTGTCATATCCATTCAAAACTCTACCTTTCGGACCAAGTTGATCAGTACTATCATGGCTTAGCAGGGCATACTACTACTCAATGTCTCCCTTGGTCAGTCATATAACTCCTGTTGACCAAAAGGAGTGAATGATGAATGCAGGTATGGGAGGAGATATCTATGCCTGACCTCATTGTCAGAACGGGTCTGAAACAGTTAGAACTTGTCTTTTTTATAATTACCTTACATGTGTTGAGTTTTCAACATTCATTTCCACAAGATTTCGAGTTCCAAATTTTTTGCCCATCTCTCCCCTCCTCTCACTCCAAGACAAAATGAATTCTGATTATCCCTTCCCACAATCTACTCTCTCTTCTCTCACACCCCTCCCTTCCCTCACCCCCATCTTCTCTCTTCTCTTGTAAGACAAGATAGATTCCTATACCCCATTACATATATTCCATATTTTCTAGTTGCATGCAAAACCATTTTCAACATTCATTCTTAAAGCTTTGAGTTCCAGCTTCTCTCCTTTTCTCTCTCCCCACACATCCCCACTGTGAAGGCAAACAATTCAATATAGGCTATACATGTATCATTATGAAAAGAAGACTTCCATAATAGTCATGTTGTGAAAGACTAACTATATTTCCCTCCAACCTATCCTGTCCTCCATTTATTCTATTCTCTTTTGTACTTGTCCATCCCTAATAGTGTTTACTTCTAATTACTAACTCCTTCTATTTGTTCTCCCTTCTATCACTCTCCCCAGAGCCCACTTATCCCTTTCTCCCCTACTGCGTGTGTGGTAGATTTTCCGACCCAATTGAGTGTGCATGTTATTCCCTCTTAAGTCAAATGTGATGAGAGTAAACTTCAATTTTTTTCCTCCTCATATCCCCCCTTTTCTCCTCTGTTGAAAAAGCTTTTTCTTTCCTTTTTTAAAAATTGAATTATTTTATTTGTTTTCTGTGTTCAGTAATCACTAACAAACATCTTGAATTTTTTTCCTACTCTCTCGCCCTTACTTTCTCCTCCTTCTCCACTCTCTCCCTGGGATAGCATAAAATCTTATATAAATTCTACACATACGTTCCCATTAAATGCATATTTCATAGAAGAATTAAAATGAATGGGAATACCATAAAACAAAACTTATCATAACACAAAAGAAAATGGTCTGTTTCTGTCTGCAATCCAATTTCACAGTTCTTTATCTGGATGTGGAATGTGATTTGCCTCAAGAGTCCAATAGAAATTTTGTAAGTCTGTGCATTTCCAAGAAGTTCTATGTCTACCAGAAAAATCCTCCCACACTGTGATTGTTGCTGTGTACAAAGTTTTCCTGGTTCTGCTCCTTTCACTCAGTATAAGTTCATATAAGTTTTTCTAGGCTTTTCTGAAGTCTTCCTGTTCATCGTTTCTCATGGCAAAATAGTATTCCATTACATTCATATGCCACAACTTGTTCACCCATTCACCAATTGATGCGTGTGCATTGATTTCTAGTTTTTGGCCACCACAAAGTGAGGTGCTATAAATATTTTTGTACATGTGGGACCTTTTCCAATTTTTATGATCACTTGGGGATACAGTCCTAGAAGCATTATTCCTGGGTCAAAGGGGATGCACATTTTTGTAGCCCCTTGGGCATACTTCCAAATTGTTCTCCAGAATGGTTGGATCAGCTCACGATGAATTAGTGTTCCAACTCTCCCACATCTTCTACAACATTTATCATCTTCCTGTTGCGTCATGTTAGCCAATCTGATAGGTGTTACGTGATACCCCAGAACTGTTTTCATTTGTATCTCTCTATTCAATAGAGATTTAGAGCATTTATTCATATGATTACAGATAGTTTTAGGTCCTTCCTCTGAAAATTCCCTGTTTATATCCTTTGACCATTTATCAATTGAGGAATAACTTGTATTCTTTTACATTGGACTCATTTCTCAGAGTCAATAAGGCCTTTATCACAGACACTAGTTTTAGAAATGAGGTCTTTATCACAGACACTAGTTGCAAAAATTCTTTCCCAGTTTTCTACCTCCTTCCTAATCTTGGTTGCATTAGGTTTGTTTGTATAAATCTTTTCAGTTTAATGTAATCACAATTATCCATTTTGCATTTCATAATGTTCTCCGTCTCTTGTTGGGTCATAAATATCTCCATTCTCCATAAATATGAAAAATGAACTATTCCATGCTCCTCTAATTTGTTTATAGTATCAATATTATCAATATTTGCATCTAGATCATGCGTCCATTTGGAATTCATTCTAATGTATGGTGTCAGGCATTAGTTTGTGCCCAGTTTCAGCCACACTGTTAATCAGTTTTCCTAGCAATTTTTGTTAAACAGTGAGTTCTTATGCCAGAAGCTGGAGTCCTTGGGTATATCAAACAATTGATTGGTATATTCATTAACTACTGTGTCTTGAGTACCTAATCTATTCCTTTGGTTTACCACTCTGTTTCTTAGCCAGTTGTGATGATGGTTTTGATGGTTGCTGCTTTGTAATAAGAATTGAGATGTCCTAGGGCTAGGACACCTTCCCTAGAATTTCTTTTCATTAGTTTCCCTAATATTCTGAACCATTTCTTCTTCTAGATGATTTTTGATATTATTTTTTCCAGCTCTTGAAAATAGTTATCTGATAGTTTGATATGGCGGTTAACAAGTAAAGCAATTTAGGTGAAATTGTCATTTTGATTACATTAGTTTGGCCTACCCATGAGCAAGTGATGTTTCCCTCCTTACATAGATCTGACTTTATTTGTTTGAATAGTGTTTTGTAATTTCATTCCTATATCCCTGGATTTGTTTTGGCAAGTAGACTTTCAGATATTGTATAGTGTCTACCATTGTTTTAAATGGGATTTCACTTTCTCTCTTTAACTTTTGGGCTTTGTTACTAATACATAAAAGTGCAGGTGATATATGTGGGTTAATTTTGTAACCTGCCACTTTGTCAAAATTGTTTATTATTTCAAGTACATTTTTTCTTCTTTCTCTGGGATTCTCTAAGTATACCGTCATATTGTGTGCAACAAGTGCTAAGTTACTTTGTTCTTTGCCTATTCAAACTCCTTCAATTTCTTTTTCTTCTCTTGTTGCTACAGTTAGGACTTCTAATACCATATTGAATAACAGTAGTGACAATGGACATCCTTGTTTCACCCCTGATCTTATTGGAAATGCACTTAGCTTCTCCCCATTGTATCCAATACTTGCTGATTATTTTGGGTAGATATTGCTTGTTATTTAATGGAAAGTTACATTTATTCCTATGCTTTCAAGTCTTTTCAATAGAAATGGGTGCTGTATTTTGTTAAAAACTTTTTCTGGGGAGGCGGAGCCAAGATGGCGGAGTAGAAAGACTCACCTATGCTAGGTCCGAACCCACAGCCCATAGATTTCCTGTAAAAAGAACTCCTGACAAAGTCTGGAACAGTGGAAGCTGCGCAGCAACACAGTGAAGGAGA
>JAQQSK010011840.1:0-12116 GCA_028658325.1 Potorous gilbertii
CAATGACCTTGGTGAAAGGCTGAGAAAAATTTTCAGGGTTATAATATTAAAAAAGCATTGAGATATAGTGGTAAAGGTGGAGTTGAATGAATTTTCAAGAGATCTTATTGACATGATTTGTGGTTTGCCTTTAGACAACTCAAGATTTGGATTAAGAAGGAAGAAAAAATCAGAGGAGGGAGGAGAAAAGCATGTGACTCAGTGGACTAAGAATCATGGAAAGTTCACATGTCTTTAGAATCCAGGATCCCCAGTTCCTTGTTGGAAGATTTAACTTCAGTAGGTTCTGTGCTCCCAGAGAGACATGTTCTTCAAGACAATGAAGGAGACTGAGAACAGGCAGGGTAAAGGAGGCCTCTCAAGGACTGGAAAGGATGGTTCCTCTGCAGGAGAGAGGGGAAGGTCCATATGCTGCCAGTTACACTGGGGAAGAGGCAGCCCCACCATGGATTCTGGACTGCCAGGCTGGTCCAGAGCCTGAGACATGGTCCCACCAGAAGGCACGGAATTATGAGGGCATCTCTGTCTACCTGGAGGCAGGAGCAAAGGGTCCAACCTCCCCCAGTTATGGATCTCTGAGAAACTGAAACACGGTCTGAGGGAAACACATTTCCAACAGCTTAATGACAGTCTGGAATTAAAAGAAGAAACACTCCCCACCAGCCCTTGGTGAGTCCTTACAATAGTAGAAAATTTGAGAATCTCTTTGGAACATTCACAGTGCATATGTACACTCTGAAATAGGAATGGGAAACCTGTAGCCTCATAGTGATATGTGACCCTCTAAGTCCTTGGGTGAGGACTTTTAACTGAATTTGACAGAACTAGTCCTTTTATTAAGGGGACTTATTCACGAAGTTTGGATGAAGTCAAAGGACCACACTTGAGAACCTAGAGGGCCACATGTGAACTTGACTCCCCAGGTTCACCACCCCTGCTCTGCACTAACCCTCCTCCTTCTCCAACTCTCCCTTGGCCCGCTTCACGTTCCAGTTTAAATCTCACCCTGGACAGGAAGGATTTCCTGATCTTTCTTAATTCTAATGCCTTCCATCTCTTGATTATTTCCATTGTATCCTGTCTATAACTCATTTGTACATAGTTGCTGGTACTTTGTCTCCCTCATCAGACTCTGATCTACCGGAGAGCAGACACTGCTTTTGACTTTATTTATATTCCCAGGAAATAGCAACCAATAGGCTTTTAATGACTGTTTCTTGACTGACTGATTGAAACATTTTCTCTTAGGAGGCAATCCCCTAAGTTTCCAAGTTCTCTGTTGAACTACACTCCTAGATCCACAGATCATTGGATCTTACTGGGGCATTTTCTTAAGTAGTAGTAGGAAAAGAATTGTTGAAGGCTAAGGCATTGACTGAGAAGACCTCAAGTCCTGTAATTATATAACATCTCCCGCAAAACCCTGGGGCTCAATGCCACAAATTCCTTCAGCTTGGTGAGAAAAGTTCCCTTCCTAGTCATGTAACCATGAAGTAGGAGGACTAGACCTTTCCTCTAATGCCTATGACCTCTCAAGTTTCTCCAAAACACAAATGATTTGACAAAATAAAGCAACTTCAGCTATCTCCATGGTTTAGAAATCTACAACCAAAAGGAAAGTAAAAGACAAACAATTAACTGTCATTTATTCTGAACTCAATTCTTTCCTCTCCACCTACCATGCTACCAGCAGCCAGGCTGCACTGGCTGGCACAAAGACCCAGTATATTAGTTTGTAACAAATGCTAGCCCTTTGCTCTGATTGCTCCTCCTTCTTTTCAGTGCCATGGAAATGGCTGTCGGTTGAAAAAGTGTGTTGAGGCCATGTCACACTCCACTATGCTTGAGGGAAATAGCTCAGGCTCCAGTTGAAGTCAGTTGAGTCTATCTGAAAATCACTTGGGGCAGAGACCTGAGTTACCAAACTGTGAATTCCCCAGCATGGGAAAAGGCTGAAATGTTTTGACATGAATCCCCTAGGAAAACCATCTTCAAATGGAAGGGATTCAGAAAGAGGGAATGTATGGGGAAAATGATCGAAATCTATAAAGAGAACACCCAAACACTGTGAACATAAGGAGAAAACTCAATAGGGAAAACATTAACAAGAGAATGAAATATGGCCTCCAGAACTACTACATGAGTTCAGGTATCTATGAAAAAATCCTGTAAAACAGAGAAAAATATCAACTTACAGAAAAACACAAGCAAAAATGCATCTAATTAAAGGAAATAAGGAACCAAAATTATATCCTGCTAAAAAGTACCATAGACAATGAAGTAATATCACCACTAAACATACATTCACGAAGTGGCATGCCATCCAAAGTTTTTGAGGAAAAATTAATTGAGGTACCGAAAGAAATACACAGCAACCTTGTATGAGTGGGATTAATAAAAAAAGACATTGAAGTCAATGACTATAACGGCTGTTTCATAAACCAAAGACTCCAGTTTCTGCATAAGAAAATACTATTTGAGAAAAGTGTCTGGGTAGTTGGAAAATAGTTTGGTAGAAACTAGGCATAGACAAACACCTCACACCCTATACCAACATAGGGTCAAAATGGATACATGATTCAGACATAAGGAGAGATATCATAAGGAAATTAGGAGAGCAAGGGATAGTTTAACTGTCACATCTCCAGAGAAGTCATGAATTTATGACCAAACAAGAGACAGAGGACATTGTGGAATGGAAAATGGATAATTTTGAGTACAAAATTACAAAATTTCTGCACAATCAATACCATCGTCACCAAGATTAGAAGGAAAACAGAAAGTTGTGAAACAATTTTTACAGCCAGTGTATCTGTTACAGGCTTCATTTCTAAAGTATGTAGAGAAGTGAGACAAATTTATAAGAATTCAAGTCATTTCCCAATTGATAAATAATGAGAGAATATGAACAGGCAGTTTTAGATGAAAAAATTAAAGCTATCTATAGTCATATGAAAAATGCTCTAAATAACTATTGATTAAAGGAATGCTAATTAAAACATCTTTAGGTACCATGTCACGTCTGTCAGATTGGCTGATATGACAGAAAAGGAAAATCATCAATGTTGAGATGGATGTTGAAAATTTGAAAACTAACGCTTTGTTAGTGGGGTTGTCAACTGATGCAACCAATCGGGAGAGTACTTGGAAATTACGTCCAAAGGGCTATCCCATCTTTCAGTCCAGAAACACCACTGTTATATCTGTATCCCAAGGAGATCATAAAACATAAAAAGCACCACATGTACAAAATTATTGATAGCAGTTCTTCGTTGTAGTGACAAAGATTTGGAAATTGAGTGTAAAGTCATCTGTTGGGGAATGACTGATTGTGGTATATGAATATAATGGAATACTACTGTTCTATCAGAAATGAGGAGCAGGCAGATTTCAGAAAAGCCTGAAAAAACTTTTGTGAACTGATGCTGAGTGAAGTAAGCATAACCAAGTAAATGCTGCACACAGCAACAGCAACATTGAGCCATGATTAATTGTGACAGACTTAGCTCATCTCAGCAATGCAATGATGTAAGACAGCTCCAAAAGACTCACAATGGAAAATTCCAACTACATCGAGAAAAGAGCTATGAGACTGAATACAGATGGAAGCATCATCTTTCAACTTCCCTTTCAACTTCAACCTGTTTTTTGTTTTATCTTTCCTATTTTTTTTGCTTCTGTTCAGATTCTTCATTCACAACATGATGAATGCTGAAATATGTTTCATATGATTGTACATGTAAGACCTATATCAGAATGTATGCCATCTCAGAGTGGGGGAAATTTAGAACTCAAAATCTTATAAAGTTTAATGTTTCAAAATAAAGTATATTTTTATAAAGAGATGAAAAGAAAATAAAAAAATTTAAAATATATTTGAAAGATGCTATCCAGGCTTTTTTCCCCATTATGGCTTTCAAGGTAGTCCAGTATTCTAATGTTATCTCTTTTGTGTTTATTCCCCAGGACTGTTTTTTTTTTACGCAATAAGGAACTTCATACTTTCCCTTTTTTGTTTTTTTTTTAGTGTAGTGTTTTTTTTATCTTATCTTACTATCTCACAGAGTCATTCTTTTCTGCTTGTTCAATTCAGACTTTAAAGAATTCTTTTCGTCAGTGAGATTTTGTACTTCCTTTTCCATTTGGCCCATGCTATTCTGTAGGGAGTTCCTGTCCTTGAGAAATTTTTGTGTATCTTTTCCCCTGGGAATTGACTCTTCTTTTTTTCCTGTTTCTTTTGTATTCCTCTCATTCGTTTCCCCAGTTTGGTTTTACTTGCTAACGAATATTTTAAAATCTTTTTAAGATTTTTCAGTAATTCCTAGTAAGGCAGCTTAGGGCCCTTGCCAGGTTTCGGTTGATACCACTGAACAAGTTAAATACTAATTCCATCTCTTCTCGTGGCCTGCACTCTTTTCTGTGAGCAACAGGAAGCACTCTGTTCTGCCCAGTATCTGTGTGTAGGGTTACCTCTCCACTTTCACCACCAGCTTCACCACGCTGGAGATCTTCAGCCCAGAACCTCCACTCAGGGATGAGATTTAAATCAACCTCTTGATTCCCCAGGGTCTTTAATCTAAGGGCTGTAAAAGGGAATGCTGCTGCAGTGAATTTCACAGCTCTGGGGCCAGGTGTTGGGCCAGACCCAAGCCCCTTCTTACACAGATGAAGTGCTTTCTCACTGACCTTTGAAGCTGTCTTTGGCATTTTGTGTTAAGAAATCTGGGAAGCACAGCTGCTGTCCATGATTCCACTCCCTGAAGTCTGCTCCAGCTCTGTCTGAGCCTTGAGATGGCCAAGACTAGTCTGTGCTCCAGTATGAACCTGGTAAGAAAGACCTTTCTTGTTGGCCTTGCAGGCTGTCTTGGGCTGGAAATCTCTTTGACTCTGTCATTTTTTGGCTTCTGCTGCTCGAGAATTTGTTTATCATCATTTTTGACAGGTATTTCATGGGGTAGATGAAGAGCAGGTTCATCCTTCTACTCTGCCATCTTGGCTGTCTTGGGCTGGAACTCTTTTTGACTCTGTCATTTTCTGGCATCTGCTGCTCTAAAATTGGTTTATTGTCATTTTTGACAAGTATTTCATGGGGTAGAGCTAGAGCAGGTCCATCCTTCTACTCTGCCATCTTAGCTTCACCTCCCCTTCTCATGGGTTTTTAGTGAGCAATTAAAGTTTACCTCAGTGAAATTGCCCTCCCAGTACTGGCCCTTCCTTTTCTGTCTTTCCTGCAGCCAGGGAATTTCCCAGATACTCTTGTAGAGATTCAGGGAATGATCTTGGACTGTGTAGTTTAATGAGGAAAGGGTTGTTTTGAGGATTCTCTAAACTTTTATGAGGAATTTTTATTTTCCTTCACTGGAGTCTATTATGGAGGCCTTACATTCCCTCTTCCTACCATTTAGATTAACTGAACCATGTCTTCCATTAATATTACCCTCCTGTGACAAAAATCTGATGCATGAAATCACAGTTTTAAGAGAAGACTATTTGACATCCCTCAGCTAAGAGGCCAAGAAGGATTTTCAGCTTCTCAAAGAGATTTCACTATTTGTGGAAAAGATTCCACTCCCAAATCATTTGAGGAAGGATTTCCCTAACCTAACTTTTTAGTCCTCTTTGGGGTACATCACTTATTTTTCCCCTATTAATGCAACACAACTTCTTTAAAATGAAAGCTTTCAGTTCTGTGAAGGGAGGATCCTGCAAATTCAATGTTTAAATCTCTAACTTTCTCCAGGGAGTTTATGGAACTTGGGATGGGCTTACTCTTTAGGAATCCATCAGTTACTCAGTAACCTTGACCAAGAAGCTACTGTGTTCTAGTTTCTGGGCCAGGTTCTGAAGATACTCAGATAGGCCTCTCTTTCAATCCCTGTCTAAGAACACCTCTGTTTCTCCATCCCCAGTGTCCCTCATTCTACCCTTGGTGACCCCAGATTTCTTTAGTGAGGCTAAAACTGGAGATCACCAAGTTCAGCACAGACCAGAGCTTCATTCACAGAATGTCTCATATGGTAATTAGTCATGAGTTGGTAAATTCTAATTTTTTAAGGAATTATTTTCTTCAGCAAGCTTTTGTACTTCCTTTCCCATTTTGCCATTCCTATTGTTTTTTGGGGAATTCTATTGTTCTGCAAATTGTTGTGTATCTTATGCCACAGATTGACTCTTTTCCTCTTGATTTTCTTCTACTACTCTCATTTATTTCCTCAATATTTCTTCTTATTCTCCAATTTGTTCAATCCATTCTAAGCTCTTCTAGAAATTCCTTTGGACCTGAGAGCAAAGTAGATTTTTCTTTGAAGCCTTGCATGCAGCCATTTTGATGCAATTGTCCAAATCTAAGCTTATGCTTTGACCCTTCCTATTACAAGAATTGCTCTCTATAATAGTTTTTTGTTGTTTGCTCATATTTTCTGCCATTTTTGTGACATGGTGTCTTTAAGTGTGAATTGAGTGAGTTCAATTGGACTCTGCCCTAAGCTTTTAGCGTTGGGGCTTTGGGTCTTGCTGCTATCTTTCACTGGAAATCTGGGCTAAACTGCCTGCTGTCTCTGGAGGGTAGATTTCCATGGTGATTTCTACTGGCAATGGGACCGCCCTGTGGGTCTGACCTGGGTGTGGTCTTAGCTATTTACCTGCAAGGGTTACATTGGAAACATAGGGAGATTTTCCCAGTTGACTTCACTACTGGTGGTCAGTGGGGTCAAGACCTCCCTGGTGGCTTGTGGTAGGGTAAGGCTCACTGGGATGTGGCCTTGTGAGTTGCCAGGTTGGTCCCTTTACTGGGATGTTTCTGAAGAGCAGAAGGGTGGAACCTTTCTGGTGGATTGCCCCAGACTTGAAGGCTTGCTGCAGGCCCCCTGCTGTGAGAGTGGTTGCCCCTTCTTCTGCTTTTAGACCCTGTTCTCCCACCAGCCCAGTGTGATAAACCTTTTCTCAATGTCTGCTGAGTTGCTTCAATGCTGCTGGATCAGACTGAGTCAGTTTTCTATCTCTTTTAGAGGGAACTTGGGGAAGGCTTCGGAGGGTTCCTCTCCTCCATCCTGGCATCAAAACAGCCTACAAAGATGGAGAGAGACTGAAAGAGCCTTTCATGGGGGCAGCAGACCTGAAGGGATGAGAGGGGAGCATGTGCTCATCTTGAATATAGAACAATACCTGTTCTGAAATCAGGAAAACTTCTATTAATCTTTACATCCATTCCCCCTCGATGGACCGGTAGCGTCCCCAGTAAGGTTACAGGATGAATCCAACACATGCAGAAAGATGAGTTTCTTATACTGTTTCCTGAGCTTTGAGTCTCCCACAATACCATCCCTTGCCATATGATTGCATGTTCTCACCTCTGATAGGCCCTTCTTCACACAGCAACTTGGGCCTGCACATTAGTTTCTTACCTCTACCCTGTCTATGCTAAGTCACAACCTGTGTCGCCTAGGAATGTGGAAAACAGAACTTTCTTGTCTCCCTCAAAATCCCCCTATTTACTTTATTAAAATTTCTGTTTCTACACCTAAATCCAATCAATAAACACCACCTCACATTATTTCCCCTGTGAGCTCTTCCCTTCATCTATCTGTCCTTTATATAAATATGGCAAGGGAACCAAGTTGACCCACACTGACACATTACAAGGGGTCAGTCCCCTTTCGTAAGTACAGTCACAGAGATTCAAAAGGAACAGTCAAATTAATGAATTGTCCCTTTAGAAGTTCCATCCAATACAACAGTCTGGGGAGGAGCATCATCTGATGCAGTTTTTTTGGTCTGGATACTCCTTCAAGTCGTCTTCAGTGCAGCATCTCTGCATCTTCTTTCCTTTATCTGTTTGTTGAAATTCAGGTGTCCATGCTCCTACAAAACTGACCTTGATACAATTGTAGATGACTATCCCTAAGTTTTATACGCTTATCACTCTTACAAAATCAAAATGGAAACTTCAGCCAATTGTCTTGTTTAAGAAATTCACATTAGAACCCAGTTTTTACATTTTACATTAATTCACTGTTCATTTCCCACATCAGGAGGATGATGTTTCACTAAGCATTCAATACCAGGCTCCAGTACTTACATAAATGCAATAAATAATCATTTTTAACACAGTACATGTCACATCATAAAGCAATTCTAGGTTATGTGATGCTTCTATAAAGGATTTACAATATAGAACAGAAAGCATTTTTATTTTAACATTTACCAACTGAGACAAAAATAACTCTTCATGCTAACCTCAGAAGCCCTTGACTGAGTTGTCTCTATACTATTATTAAGAATTAAAGGCCCTAACTTATTTTTTAAGTCTGAAGTTCTAAAGCTAATAACTTAATTTGAGACTCAACCTCAGATGTTCCCCTACCAACAACCTATTATTTAACCTATCTGATATTAATCTTACAAAACTTCTGATTATAGGAATTTGCCACTAAGAGTAGGGATATTTCACGAAAATAGCATCCCCTTGCATGTCAGTTCCACGAAGGAGTAGATTGTCATTTGGCATTCAGCCAGGCTTAAACTCTACCAGGTAACAGTGGGGAAACTGAGTCAGGAGAATCCTGCCGCAGCCTAGGCTGAACAGCTGCTTTCCCAACTTTCCCATGAGATCACTTTTTTGTAGTTCATCCCAGCATCTCTCAGGTTTAGTGACATCATGAATTAGTGTCTCACACTGCCTTTCTTGAGATCCATACCTGGAGGTAGACTCAGAAGAACAGTCAGTTAATAGTCCCATAAACTCTCAACATAGCAAGCTCCAACCATCCGTTTCAGATATGACTATACTTTCACATTGGCTAAGTTACTTCTTTTGAAGCAAGTCTTAATGAGCTGACACGCCTTTCTATATCTGTTCTAGTTCCTGATTAAATAACAATCACAAAACCAAATTTACCATCAAAACCCTAAGTTATTGTTCTAGTATATTTACACTGTTTCCCAAACTACTCTAATCCCTTTCTAATCCTGCTCAATCTGAGAGAATGAACTACACATACAAGTTCAAACACTAATTTCAGCTTATGAACATGAAGTGAATTCAAATCAAAATAAACATCTAACTTGTCCATTAACGCAAAATATTACCAGAGGTTACCTGCCTCTAAGAAATTTAAACTGAAATTCTTTTCCTGGGACTAAAGGGGTCTCTGATTTAGTCTCAGTAACTTGATTCAGTCAATTGTATTTACCCAAATACTCTTTGTAACATGTAAAGACTTGATTCCAAGTTGGGACCTTTGTCCCATACTGCAAAGGAGTTTTAGTCCCATTTGTCTAAAAGGTCCCTGGAAAATCTCATCTTAAAAACTCCTTGGTTTTCCCGCCATGAACTGGCTCTCCTGATGCCCATGAGCTTTTCTCTATCACTATGCCCAAATCTCTGTTCTACTTCCCACTCTTAATCAGTTGTAATCCTGATAAAAATATTTAAGCAGGAGTTCGGACCCCTTCATAGACTGTACAGCCCAGGACCCCAGACACGACCTCATGGGTCAGAGTGGCCGTCAGAGGTCGAGAAGGACCTTGAGAAGGCAGCACAGAATCTGTCCAGGACAGCACAAGGAGCTTCAGTGGTGCAGCCTGACATGGCTCCCTCCATCAACTGGAAGCCATGGACTTTGTTGGTGCTCTTGAGGTCACCTTCACCTTCACTGAGGTATTATCCGCAAAGGGAGATGAGAGGGAGAACCTTTCCCTTCTCCTTTGTTTCTTTCCCAGCCACATCTCGTTCTTGCACACAGCCCCCCTGCTAGCCCTCACTTCTCTACTGATCTTGCAGCTCAGTGGTGCAGTGGTTAGAGCTTAGGACTTGGAACAAGAACACCTGCTCTGAGTTCTTGTCTTTGCGGCTTATGAGCTGTGTGACCCTGGGCAAGTCACCTGACCTTTCTGGGGCTCTGTTTTCATGTATGTGTAACATGGGATCATCATAGCCCCTACCTCCCAGGGTAAATGACTTGACACATGTTTTTGTGTGGCAACCCTCAAAGGTCCCAGTAAATCCGCCATGCTGACAGCCCCTCTGGGTCTGAATCCACTTCACTCTCAGGCAGATCACAAAGATGTGAGAGTGGAGGGAGATGTGGGGAGGGGGACCGGAGGGAGTGTTTTCTAGAGGTTCTTGCCCAATTTTCCTCTTCTGCCTGAGGCCTTTCCTCATTCCCACAAACCCCAACAGAGATGGCCCCTTTTCCCTCAACTCTGGCATTTCTCTGAGCTGTCATTACCCATTCTGAAGCGTCTAGGTTCCACCCGTAGAAGGGAGGGTCCTTGAGAACTCAGACTGCTGCTGTTTGGTACTGTGACCCCTGCACCTGGCACAGGGTGAGTGCTGAACAATGGCTCATCATTTTTAGTCCGTGAAGATGTTGATCACACTCTGGGGCCCAAGGGAATTCTGAAGTACCCCCTGTAAAGGTGGGCATGGGGAGGGGCAGCTCTGCATCTGCCCCCTGGTCAGGAGAAAGGCCTAGAAAGGCAGCTTCTCTTGAACCTCCCCCAGACCACAGGGCAAGAGACCAGGAGCTCAGAGCTCAAGAGCCCAGGAGGCATTTCCACCCCAACTCATCCCCACACTCATTCCTAGGTCTCCCTCTGGTGGCCACAGGGCTAATGATAGCCCCAGGGAAGGTCAGCAGGAGGGTCCTTTTTTATTGCCTTCCTTCTTTGGAATAAAAGGTTCTTGTAAACAGAGATGGTTCTTCTTTTTGCTTGAATCTCTGTTCTCAACTCTTAGTTCAGGTGAAGGAATAAAAAGACCTTTATGTTCATCAGCGTTTAGCCAAATGGTAAGCAAAAATGGTATTAGATTCTGTAGAACCCTCCCCAAACCACTGAATCCCCAAGAACTGAGAAAGGCCTAAATCCCATGTTGACCAATAAGGAGACAGACATGTCTCCGTGATGAGATGTCTTTGTATCCTCTGGCATAACAGACATGCTCTCTGACAGAACCCAAAATGTCCCATTCTGAATCAGCTATGAAATAGTCAGATGAGGCTGATCAGGAGCATTCTTCTGTTTATGACCACCAGGGTCAAAGCATATTGAGTAAGACACTATCTTGATTCATGAAACTTTCCTTATCTTGATATTTTATGGATGTATGCTGTATTATGTTATATCACATCATGTTAATAATAGAAGAAACACAGTATCCCAGACATATAATTTCAAGTGACTCCTTAACGCTTCTGCTATATTGCTTCATAGACAACCTATTGAAATAAGAAAATTCCTTTTTCATCTTACGGTTAATAGAAATAGAGACTATAATTTCAGCTCACATAGGCATCCTGATCCAAGAAGGGAGGGAGGGATGTGAGGGACTTTGAAAGTATAAGGTCTCTGTTGTCTTTTGATCCTTGAGTTAATGGTCTATAACGAAAACTATCATATTCTACAGTCTCTGAGAAAAATAAACACTCACAGACAGACTAATTTTGTTTGTCTTTCTAAGAATGAATCCTGGATGGGGCTGGAAAGTCCCTTGTCTAGTTCTGTTCCTATTGGCCTCAGCTTTTTCACTGTATTCAGAATATTTCTCTCTAAGTTGACACTGGGGAGAAAGCCACATGAGTAGATATTCTCTGCAATTTGGATGGGAGGAGCAGGCCTTTAAAAGATCTAGAAGCACTGACAAGACAGTTGAACTGCACATTTTGCTTCAAAGCAAGAATGCTGGATGCACAAAGCAGGGAAAAATATTAAAACATTTCTTACACACTACAATGTCAGTGTTTCGGTCCCAGACAGCAATGGTACCAAACACATATTGAGTGTCAGTGCAGATATTGAAACAATTGGAGAAATTCTTTTTTTTTTTTAAATAAATTTATTTAACTTTTTACATTCATTTTCACAAGATTTTGGGTTCCAAAATTTTCTCCCCATTTGTTCCCTCCCCCCTCCCCAATACACTGGACATTCTAATTACCCATATCACCAATCTGACTTCTCTTCTATCATTCCTCCCTTCCCTTACCCTATCTTCTGTTTTGTGCTGTAGGGCCAGATAACTTTCTATTCCCCATTACCTGTATTTCTTATTTTCTAGTAGCAAGAACAATACTCAACAGTTGGTCCTAAAACTTTAAGTTCCAGTTTCTCCCCAT
>JAQQSK010011841.1:0-12115 GCA_028658325.1 Potorous gilbertii
GGTCTGAGATTCAAATGCTGCTCCCCAGCCTCAGGGCTTTTGGCAGCAGGCCTGACTGTTCTTTAATGGGAGCTTATCTGGTGGTTCTCAGGTGGGGGCAGGGCTGCCTCTCAGGCTCAGTTCCCTCAGGGGGTTTATGCAGAGATCTCTTGCAATGGAGAAGCTGCGGAGCCCCTGCCCGCCCTGGGAGTCTCAGACGGAGCTGCCTCCGCCTCACCTCTGCCGCAGCCGCTGGGGGTCCGAGTCCTGGAGATACCCGGCTCCCCTCTCAGCCAGTCTCTCTCACTGACCTGTGCGTCTGTGGGTGGAGGGACCTTTGCAGCTGCCGGAGATTCAGGTCCCTGACGCCTGCTTGGGTCTGCTTGCTCCTCTCAGTGCCATGTGGCCGGGGCGGGGAGGGGAGGACTTTGCTGGGCAGGGCTCCGCTCCTGTCCGGGGTACCTTTGCGGTGGGTTTTTCAGGGCTCTCTGCAACGGAAATCTCCTTCACTGTGTTTCTGCGCAGCTTCCACGGTTCCAGAATTTGTCAGGAGTTCTTTTTAGAGGGAATCCATGGGCTGTGGGTTCGGAGCTAGCAAATGTGAGTCTTTCTACTCTGCCATCTTGGCTCCACCCCCCCAGCAATTTATTTTTTAAAATAGTTAATTTTTTCTCTTTTTAAAATTCTTTGTTTTAAGAGAGTTGGAGGAGGTAGAAGGAGAGATACTTTGGGAAATATAGGCAATATTAAAACCAAAAACATCAATTTTTTTCTTTTTTGAAAAATATAATTTACTTATTTTTTGTTTTCAACGTTCACTTCCATAAAATTTTGAGTTTTAAATTTTCTCCCCCTCCCTTGGATATTATGCAATCTGACATAGGTTGTATATATATATACATTCATGTTAAACATTTTCACATGAGTCATGTTGTAAAGAAGAATTAGAACCAATGGGAGGAACCATGAGAAAGAAGAAACAAAACAGTCAAAGGAAAGGAGAGCAAACAGTCTGCTTCCATCTGCGTTCAGACACCCAAGTGCTTTCTCTGGAGGTGGAGAGCATTTTCCATGCTGAGTCTTTTGGAGTAAGACATCATTCAGCGCTTACACATCCAGAGGCTTTGAACCCTCAAAGTGAAGAGGATACACATCCACTCATAAGACTCCCGAAGCCTTTCTACATCTTGAACCACATTTTTCAATACAGCCTTAATTGTCCTCCCTTGTGCCCAGCATCACAATTAAGGAATGAAATATCAAGGTAAACACTGACTTTGCTTAAAGGACCTGAAGGAATTTTATGAAGAACATGACTTCTTTATCTACCTCTGCTACAAAAAGGGTTTGTGTAGGAGGAGTGAGTCATTATTTGACAGGCAGCACAGTCTGCCTTAAACGCTTCTGGATCCAAAGCCTGGACTTAGCCACATCTTGGCATCAGGGCTTAGTGACTATGTACTCTGAGTAAGTCACTCAAACTCTCTATCCATTTCCTAGTCTATAAAACAGTGGAAAAATACTTGTACCATCTGCTTTACTGTAACCCCAGAGAAGAGGTGTCTTTGCAAGAGTTTTCTAAATACAAGTTTTTATTTGTCTTCCTCCAACAGCTTCTTCCTCCTGTGCCTCATGCCCTGAAAGCAACCCTGGGTTCTCATAGCCTGTGAAAGTAAAGGACACTCTCTGGGACACTCTATACTCCAAACTGGAAAGGCACTGAGTGAGGGCTAAGGATAAGCTCACATGTATATTTCCCAAGAACCAGACCATGTCATCTTGGGGATGTTCTGATGAACATGAACATGAACATCTCAATGGCTGCCTACAAAGGGATGGATTTTTTCAGCTGTACCAACTCATCCTTTCTACTAAGGCACAAAGAGATTGCAACCTACTCCAGTGGAGAACTACCCACTCCAATGAAAACACAGACTGCCGAGAACATGGAATAAAATAACAAAAATAGTGTTACTCACTTTTCGCATCTATTAGTCTTTCTCTTGGAGCAGTATCTGAAGAAGACAGTTGTTCCTTAACTTTGGCAATATCTTTAGGGTGTAGGTAGTCAAATAAACTCTGACCAATGAGATCATTCTGTAGATATGAAAAGTGAAAAACTTGAGTTAAATATAAATAGCACCTTGAATAGAAATCATCAAATAAATGTTACTAAGTCTGTACATTTTGTCATATAGCTTAAACATGAGAACTTGCTGAACTTTCCAGTTAAGAATCTCTTCAGAATAGTATTGTGGGAAAAAATCCAGACATGGATTTGGCTCCATCATTTAGCAGAAGGGTGACTTGGGGTAAAATCACCCACGCTCTCTAAACTGCAGTTTTCTCATCTGTCAAGTGGAGAGTATATTTATACTACTTAATCCCCCAGGGTAGTTATAAGGAGCAAATGCCATGTGCCTTTAGTTACCATTATATTCAGCTCAACAAACATTTATTGAGTACTTACTATATACAAGGAACTATTCTCGACATTGAAGAGACAAAGGCAAAACCTAGACAGCTCTTGTCCTCAAGAAGCTTCCATTCTTACAGGTGAGTAAACATCTTGTTAACTAATAAGGGGATCATGCAAAGCTTCACCGAGCAGTAGATAGGTAGTGTGACATGGCTGACTGAGGGTTATTCTTGGAGGGAGGAGAACTGGGTTGGAAGTACTCCAACATTTCCTAATAATGTAATCCAAGTTAAATCACTTCAACTCCCCAAACTGTTTTTCATCTGAAAATGGGGACAATACTATTGACCGCACTCCCTATCTTCTTCCCAAGTTTTTTACAAGGAAAACACTTTGCGAGTGTAAAAAGCCACAAAGGCAAGTTCTTTTATGGTAATGATTTTGAAAAGGAAAGATGATGGAGACGGAGAATGAAGTTCCAGGCCTAGCCAGGAGTGCAGGTGGGCTGAGAATGCAGTCTGCGAATGACAGGAAAATGAAGCAAAGCTGGAAAGGAAGGTGGGAACCAGATGGTGGAGATTCTTAGAAATGAAGGGGAGGAGCAAGAAAGCTCCAGGGCAGGAGAGGGATATGAGCAGCTATTACGAGATTCTTACAATAAAGGAATCAAAAAACAAATAACAAAAATCCTTAATAGAGAGGTAGTATCCTTGAAAAAATGGTTTCTATTACTCTGAGGTAGTATAACGCAATTACCTCAAATTCCAAGTAATTCTAATTACTTCCAAAGATCTAGGATCTTACTGATATAGATACTTCTCTCAATGCTTATCAAAACTCCCAAAGACCCCACCCCAATTAAAAAGATTTCAGTTAGTTTTCTGAGCTAGTACTTGAAACCTTCCAGCTGGCAGGACCTTCTAAACCTTAAAGTTCACTAGTACAGGTTCAAAAGTTTAAGGTCATTTCTATGTCAAGGCGGAGAAAAGGAGAAGGGCTTTAATGGAGCTTTCCTGTGAGATAGACTTCCTTTTCATTTCTGCCATTTTTTTTCTTCTGATGGCACAGATCAGGGTAGGAAGTCAGGAGACCTGGGTATACGACCTTGCTCTACCACTCATTACCTGTATGACATTAGGGAAGTTAGGTAATCCCTCTTGGTCTAGGTCTTTCTCCTTAGGATACTGTTATGGTAAGAACTCTTATGATAATAAATTCTACCTGTCTAGGAATTACAGGTGAAGGCACTCCCAAAAAGTTAAAAGTACCATAAAATACAAAGAATTACTTTTTTCGAGAGTTTAAATTATAACCTTGCAATTTTCTGCATATAAAATCTTACTGAGGAGAAAAGCTCATAAGGATCATCAACTACATTCAGAGATGAGAAGGACATCAGAGGTCACCTTTCTTTTAAAATAAATTTTCCTTTTTGATATGAACTTAATGAATTCTAAAAAACAGGAGCATATTAATCAACTCCCTCATTTTTTAGAGAGAAAGAAACAGAGGTTCAGAGAGATGAAAAGATTTGCCCAAGGTCACACAGGTAGAAATGAGCAGATCCAAGGCTATACTATAGCCCAGGTCCTCTGACTCCATTTCCTGTGCTCTTCATATTTACCCATTAACATCATGCCATTTCATGTGAATCCCATGATTTTCATATTCAATACTCCTTTTCCCCCTCCCCCTTAAACTTCCTGATCTCTAACATGGAATTGAGGTGTTTATTTTATTGTAATAAAAAAGGAAATGATTTCTTAATGAGACAACTCAGACATTCACATAGAAAACACACTTTCATCAATCCCCAGGTTTAATTAACTTACCCTCAGAGTAGCTGTAATTTTCAGAGGAAAGATATTAGTAAGAAGTCAAAGCATTTTGTATGCAGCCTGTATACTACAATTATTGTGGCAAAGAGCTGAACTTTGGAGGGTATATCTCATCACCACAATTATGAAGGCTATAAAGTTGCTCAGCATCAACAAGAATATGAACAATACCTGGCTATAGTTGAGGATTTTAAAGACAGACTCTGAAACAAATAGTATCTTTCCTCTATCACATCCGACGACAAAGAGAAATCCATCTGCTGCCTGATTAGGAAAAATGGATCATCAAATTAGCACATTCACAAAAATAAGAGTCTCAGTCATTTTGAAATGGTATCAAGGATTCATTTCATAAGGAATCTCAAAACAAATATTTCCACTGAAATTATACATGCATGAGAACAGAAAACTAAAAAAACTATAAATTCTTAATGCAAGAAATAAGGCTTTTCTGGCACTATCCCCTTTTCCAAGGCAAATATATACATGTTCTCTCTCTCAAGTTCTATTTTTCATGTTCTCTCTCTCTCTCCACACACACACACACACACACACACACACACACACACACACAGCAACCTATATGTCTAAATTTGAAACAATGACAGCCCCATCATAAATCAGGAGGCCAAATACTCAGAGTAGTTTCCCATTAGATGAAGACCTGTACAGGCCATTCTTTCTCCATCTAGTCCCATAGATGAGTCAATAATCCCGTACTTGATTGATGGCCTATTGCCCCACCCCTCCCCCCAAAATAGGAATAGGAAAGCTGGGCCTTTGTCCATCTAGTGAGAAGCAACTCCCCTTCAATTTTGTCATTCAAAACTAGTAATCACCTGAATAGGTCAAATCAGGATGTCTAAGCAGGCAATAGAAATGAATTCCATTGATTACGGGTGGAATGCAACCAAATATATGTTGGGGGATAGTAAGGTGAGAGTATATAGAGCTTGACTTGATCAAGAGAGCTTCAAACTACCTACAAATATTCAGTACTCAAGATACTACCATAGAAGCAATAGGCATGGCAAGGGACAGATACCAGTGACAAAGACAAGCATATTGATTTTAGGAGATAATATGCAAGAAACGTACTCATTTCTAAAAAAATCCCAGCATCAGATATTTATCTGCGAATGCAGAGTGGTGATCATAACCTAGATGAAACACAGATCTTAAAGAGAAGAAGTAAATTTGACTTTCCAGTTATCACAAAGCTGTACCTGATGAAATGTGACTTCTGTCTAACGGTTATAGAACTGTGTGCCACAAGGAGCAGAGTAGTAAAAGGGACAGGGGAGCAATACTGCACATTAAGAACATACACGTGGGAGGAGACGCATGAACGGTGGTGAGAAGCATGTGGAGAGAGAGCACATGGGTTTGGATTGATGGAGGGTGAAAAGAAGTCAGATTTGAGTGGAGGTAAATTAAAGACTATCTCACCAGAAGGAGAAAGCGATGATCCTGGCACAATGGGATCACATGGTTGGTTGTGAAGGGACTTCAACTGAACAGGCACCTACTGGTCAGAACTATCTACTCAAAGCAAACCTTTTGGTACTTCAAGATCGAGGAGTCATCTGGGGTAGGTGGTTCTTTCACTTATAAAGACTTCTTTACCTTCATGAGCTGTTACAGTCAAAGAATTAATCACTCTCTAGTCAACCTTGTGACAGATAAGCTTCAGATCTAATTGCTCCAGCCTGGTTGGGCCCACCAATGTTTTTGCTCAGCTGGCATAGCTATACTGGAGAAAAAGGGAAAATAAAAGAAGGGTACAATACTAGACAACAGAGAAGAAGCAGATCTATCCGATATTTTTCTCCTGTTTTTCCTATGAAGGAGAATAATCTTCGCATTGTAAAGGATGGAACAAAAATTGGTTACTAAGGAGCTTCACCTCAAGCTGTGGTGAGGAAATGGCAGGTATATAGTTAGTTAGCCTAGCTGACTTTGTCCTCAGGTTCAGATAAAGTACATTCAAGGGCACTTGAACTTCACATTACTTAAAGTCAGGTGACTACAGAGTAACTCCTAGTGACCTGCCAAAAGTCAAGGAGAAAAAAATTATCCTTCCAATCATAGGCTGGTAGAGCCTAAAGGGGCCTTTCAGCTTGTGTAGTTCGGCATCCTTAATTTTCAGATGAAAAAACATTTTCCCCAGGATCACACCTCTGGTAAGCTGGACAACAGAACTATCTGGACTGGACTGACGTCTCCTGACCCCAAGGCCAGGACTTTTTCCACTATACCATGGCAGTTACATGGGTCCCCTTCCTCATAATACCTTAAACAACAACAAAATCTACAGAATCAAAGGGAAAAACCAATCCAACTGATAATGAACAGACCAAAAACCAATCGTTTGATTATTTTAAAAAATCTGCTACTAAAAATTTTAAAGAATACAACTAATAACTTCTACACTAAATTAGGTCCAAAAGAAGCAGAAGAAATATGAAAAATAAACTGGATAAGAAACACATCAAAGAAATTAGATTCACATTCTCTTGCTATCTGTTTAACACAAATGAAAAGGGATGGAGAGGAATTCAAGTTTTACAAATTATATTTTACAATCCAATGATTTCACTATATATGTCCCTGCCTTTGCCACCCAACTCCAAATGAATCCTTTTTTGAAACAAAGGCAATCTGGTATCTTTCCCCTATTCTTATATTAATCGATAAACTCTTTGATGTCAGGAATTGAATTAGTTAAAATGTCCTCCCTCTTCCGTGCACTTGCCTTTTTTAGTGCCCAGCAGCCTGTCATTATAGAGTTAAGACCACAAAGAGAGATGCATACATAAGAAAGAAAAATAGAAACAGGCTAGAATTTTTAATAAATATTTAATATTATATATAATAGGGGAAAGGTGAAAATTTGTGACTAAGCATATTTTTAAATGGCCAGATTTTTTTTTTTAGCATGACAAGAAACAGCCAACTAAAAGGAGGCCATCACAATGGAGAGGCTACAAAAATTCATGTAACATCTGCCATCAGAGCCAGCCTTGGAGTCATCTAGGTTCAGATCATGCTTCTGTATGTTCAAATAATCATTCAATAAAACAAGAAATAAGTGGTAATAGCCCTAGCATTCAGGCTAGCATCTGGCACATAATACATACCTAATAGATGCATGTTGCATGAATGAAGCTGTCCCCCAGGCTGGGTAATTCTAAACCACAATCATTTAAGACTCAGCTTAACAACTACTCGTAACCATTCCCCACATCCCCTAAATTGTCGATGCTTTTCCACCCTGCCCCAAATGACTTTATATTTACTCATATGTGTGCCTGCTGTGCACCCCCCCCCAAGTATAAGATTTTTGAGGGCAGGAGCTATTTCATTTTTGTCTAATATTGTTAGGCCTCATACACAGTAAACTCTTCACAAATGCTTGCTGAATCATGTACAGTAAAAAATATAAAGTTATTTGGAAACAATTATACAATTATGGGATTAGAGAAGAAAATTTTAAAATGTTAAGAGGATATAGGGTGTCCCCAAAGTCTTAGTAGTTTTAGCTTTAATAGCTGTACTTACATGATAGTCATAACCCTAAGATGTGACTTATCATCTAATCTGTGGGACACATCCAACGTTAATGAGGGAAAAATAGAAACTAAATATAGTTGGTACCTAAAAAAATTTGAAAAAGAACCAAGTAATAGTAGTCCAAAGGGAAGTAGAAAAAGAGACTAAAAGCAAAAAGATTAGAAAATGGAAAAATTCTATTACATTAATTGAATTCATTTAATTAATTCAAGAGCTAAAATTTAAAATACAACCAATAAAACTGTTACAACTAATTTCAATAAAAAAGGAGAAAGAAAATAAAAGTGGTGGGAAAGAAACAGATCACAAGAAGAACAAAAGAAATCTAACATGCCCTTGGGGAATTTTACGTAGAAGTTACATACTAAGAGGTTGGACAGCTTTCATGAACTAGAAGACTGTCTGAAAAAATACAAATTACCCAAAAAAGGACATGATGAGAAACTGCTTAGATCAATTTCAGAGGAAGAAACGTGAAGTAATTTTCTTTAACGACTTCACGAGCTCCAGAAAAGTTTACGAGTAAATTTCTCCAGACCTTCAAAGAGCTACCACACTAGGTGAACAATCTCCAGAGAGCACAAAGGATAATATACTACTTAGGTTTTCTTTATGAAACTTATGTTATTGATTCTCATATTTACTTAGTAAATATGTCGGCACATTAAGGACCTTTGCAATTCTGTCAGCATGGCAACTCACTCAATCTACCCAGACACTAACTAGAAGCTGCCTGGGGCAACATGAGAAATACAAAAAAATAGAAACTTATAAACAACAATCTCACTAATGAATGTAAATGCAAAACTATTTAATAATAAAAAGTCAGCAATAGAGGATAAAGGCCTCATTTCTGGAATATATAGAGAACTGAGTCAAATGTACAACAACACAAGTCATTCCCCAACTGATAAATGACTAAAGGATATAAACAGGCAATTTTCAGAGGAAGAAATTAAAGGTATCTACAATCATATGAAAATGCTCTAAATCACTTTTGATTAGAGAGATGCAAATCAAAACCACTCTGAGATACCACATCACACTTATTAGATTGGCAAACATGACAGAACAGGAAGATGATAAATGTTGGAGAGGATGTGGGAGAGTTGGAACACTAATTCATTGTTGGTGGAGCTATGAGCTCATCCAACCATTCTGGAGAGCGGTTTGGAACTATGCCCAAAGAGCTACAAAAATGTGCATACCCTTTGACCCAGTAATATCGCTTCTAGGACTGTAGCCCAAAGAGATTAAAAAATGGGAAAGGGTCCCACATGTAAAAAAATATTTATAGCGGCACTCCTTGTAGTTGCCAAAAACTGGAAATCAAGAGGATGCCCATCAATTGGGGAATGTCTGAATAAATTATGATATATGAATGTAATGGAGTACTATTGCGCCATAAGAAATGATGAACAAAAAGACTTCAGGGAGGCCTGGAAGGACTTATATGATCTGATGCAGAGCGAAAGGAGCAGAACCAGGAGAACTTTGTGCACAGCAATGACCACAGTGTGTGAGAGTTTTTCCTGGTAGATATGGAACTTTGTAACAATGCAAGAACTTAAAAAAAAAAAATTCCCAATGGTCTTGTAAGGCAAAATGCCTTCCACACTCAGAGAAAGAAATATGGAATTCATTCACAGAATGTAGCAGATCATGTTTGTGTGTGTGTGTGTGTGTGTGTATGTATTATGTTTTGATTTGTTATATGATTTCTTCCATTTATTTTAGTTCGTCTACACAGCATGACTATAGTGAAAACGTATTCAACAGGAAAGTATGTGTAGATCCTATACAGAACTGTATGCCGTCTTGGGGAGGGAGGGGGATAGTGGGGGGTAGGTAAGGGGGAAAAAATCTAAGTTTTTTGGTAGTGATTGTAGAACATTAAAAATAAAAAAAAGAAAAAAGGTCAGCAATAGAGCATAGCAACACATTTTTTAAAGGCAATGACTATAATCAAAGAAATCCTATTAGGAATACAAGAATATCTCAGTATTAGGAACACAATAAACATGAAAATTTCAATAAACAACATATAACTATCATATGATCTGATCCCATGGATGCAGGAAGACCTGTAATGTAACACAGCATCCACATTCCTTGTTTAAAAACAATACAAATAAAAGAAGTGCAGAGCACTGCCAGAGATTACAATCTGATTACAAAGTTAATGTCATTAATCTTTAAAAAATCATGGAGAAGAGGAAAGGTACCAAAAGAAGGAAGGATGGCAACATCACCCCCATTTTCAAAAAGCAAAAGGAGGCACAGGAAGAGGAAGAAACAGCTGATTTTAGAATTTATGGACTGGTAAGACTGACAGAACTACACCAGACTTAGGAGAACTTAGCAAAGGAAATCAATTAAGACTGGAAAAAAGCATAGGTTCAGGAAGATCAATAATACCAAACAAATCTAATTTGCTTTACTGATGAAGCCAGGAGAGTGGGATAACAAGTGGTTACTAAAGATCTAATGTATTTTGATAAGAGTTCATGTATTTTGGGGGAGAAAAGTGGGCTATCATGTACAGCCACAACACATAGAATAAGTAACCATATCCAAAGACTGGTAAGTAATGAATCAGTGCCCATTTGGATGAAGGCCTCTGTTCACATGGCCATGCACTGCCCTAATCAAACTGGCAGATCACAGAGGAGTGAGTGATAGGATGACAGAACAAAAATTCAGAATGCTTCTGATAGGCGAGTGCAAGGGTGGAGAACCTAGGTCCTCTGAAGTTTGGATTCAGTCAAAATGCTGCACTTGAGGACCTAAAGGGCCACATGTAGCCTCAAGGCTACAGGTGCCCCACATCTGAACCAGAACAATGGATAGAAATAAGTCATTGCTAAGGTGTATATGTAAAATAATGTACTTCTATGTTTAAAAACACTGCATGGGTATGGGATATGAGAGGCTTGACTTGATAGCAGTCCAAGTGAAAAAGGCCTTGGGGTTTTAACTGACTATAAGGCTCAATTTTAGGTAACAGGATAGCTCAGCTCTGCATCTGAGGACCAAATGAAAATTTCTTGAATCCTGGAGGTAAAATAGTTGTTAAGTTCCCAGGAATTCGTAGATTAGTATTTCCATTTAAACAGTCAACAAATATTTATTAATCACTTAGTATGTGCCTCAGATAGGAGAACCAGAAAATGAAATAATACCGACTGGCAAGGAATCTACATTCTAATAAGGGAGATGACAAGAATGTATGTAGACTGTACAACATAAATATAAAGTAAATACATGCCATCTATAGGAAGGAAGTTGTCAAGTTCAAAGTGGGAAAGGACACTAACAGCTGAGGGGCTCAGGAAAGTTTTCATGATGATGGTGCTTGAGATGCATCTTAAAGGAAGAGAGGATGTCTGATGCTGGAGTGAGGAGTGAGCACTCCAAGCATGAGACAGCCAAGGGGAAAGAGTGCAGATGGCAGAGGAGCCTTGTGGGTAAGGAAGAGAGAGAAGGGACACAAGTTGTGCTGACTGGGAGAAGTCTGGAGGGGGAGCAACGTCCAAAGAGGCTGGACAGACAGGTTAAGGCTGAATTGTGCAGGACAATAAAAGGCGAACAAGGAAGTCTGTATTTTATCCTAGCAGCAACAGGAAGCCCCTGGAGTTGGCTAAATATGAGGATCATATAATCAGATATGCACTTAAGAAAAGCACTTTTAGCAGCAGCATGAAGGCTGGATCTGAAAATGCTGTGGGGGCTTTGAGGAAAGAAAGAGGAGAAATCAATCAAGCAACATATATTAAGTATCTTCTATGGGCCAGGCACTGTGCCAAGCACTAGAGGTGTAGCAAGGTGAGAAAAGTCAGTCCCTGCCCTCAAGGAGCTTCTAATCTAAGTGAAGAGACAACATATAAACAAGCAGATACAAAGCAAACTACACAAGATAAATAAGAAATAGTTAAGAGTGGTTGGGGAGGGGGTTCCAGTAAAGGATGCAGCAGAAAAATGGCCTCTAAGCACTCCCTCCAACTGTTATAAAATAACCTACAATAACTATCCTGTGTTCTTTTTTACCTTCTCTTATTTCAGGTTAAACATTATTTCTTTCACTACTTTGAATTCTATTAACTTAATAAGTGACCCTTATACAGTCCTTTTAAGATCTCCAAAATGTTTGTAAATAAGTCCATATGTGCGTGTACTTATTTCTGCCCCCGTACACACGCACACATGATATTTCTGCCCCCGTACACACGCACACATGATATTTCTGCCCCCGCACACACGCACACATGATATTTCTACCCCCGCACACATGATATTTCTGCCCCCG
>JAQQSK010011842.1:0-12115 GCA_028658325.1 Potorous gilbertii
AAGGAAGAGGCCTGACCTTGTTATCTTCCTGTTGAAAAAAGATAAAATATAAACTCCTCTGTTTGGTATTTAAAATGCTTCCTAGGACTTCTGACTTAAATAGTGACATTTTAGGACCTAGAGGAACTCATATTCCCCCCCAAAAAATAGCTGATTAAGCCTCTAAAAATATACAAGAAGGAACAATGATAAGGAAAACGAAATAGAAATAGCTATAAACTTCTCCATCCAGTCCAGGAGTCCATAAGAAGACCACTGAAAATCTGTGAAGGCTCTGAGGAAAGTCAGCTGAGTTATGTAGAAGATGTAGCCCACAAATAGCCTGGACTCCCTGTGGTAGGCAAGACCAAACCACTGCCCAGGCAGCCATACTAGAGCCATAGCAAGAGGCTGGACCAGTATCCAAGCAACTTGTGCTGATCTATCAAAGCACCTTGAAACTTGCAACTAGCACAAATAATATTTGATTGGGACCTGTTAGACTTACAACAAACTCAGAGTCAACTCCTGGTTTAGTACTGTGCAAGGAGAAGGTGACCGAGAAAGGGCCAAGGCCAAAGCCTAAAAGTTGAGCCACCAGCAGACTGAGCTAAAACCCAGGAATGAATGGCCAAGTCTTAGCCACTGCATGTAGGACCAAGCAGGAACTGACCACAACATCCAAGACTATAAGAGTCTGACTCAATTCAGAAACTGTGGCTAGAGGTGTTGATTAAGAGAAGAAAATGCCAAATATAATAAAGAATTATTATGGATTGAGAGAAATCCAAGAGGCAAACACAAAAGAGAGTAACTTAATAGCAAGTGCAAGTAGAACCTCAGAGAAAAAATAACCTGGCCACAACAATTACAAGAAATGAAGCAAGAGATGCAAATATAATATTAAATGAAATAAGAATTAGAAAAGGAAGAATAAGAAGAAAAATTAGTAGTTTAGAAAATAAAATGATAACCCTTTACCAAGAAATGAACACCCTAAAAATTAGAATGGGCCAAACAGAAAGGAATGACTCAGTAAGACCATAAGAAATATTAAGATATGATGAAAAGAATGAACTAATGGAAGAAAATAAACTGGACTACCAAAAAATCAAGGCTAGAAAAAAACCTATGTATCATATTTGAAGAAATCATAAATGAAAATTGTTGGATCAATTAGAACCAGAGGACAAAGTAAAAATAGGAAAAAAAAAACAAACCACCAGTCACCTCCTGGAAAAAAAAGAGAAGGAAGGAGTAAAAGAAGGAAGCTTCCAGGAACATTATAGCCTAAATTCAGAGCTTTCAGGTCCAAGAAAAAAAAGGTAGTGCAAGCAATCAGAAAGAAAAATACAAGATCAGAGGAACCACAGTTAAGATCAAACAAAAGGTGGTCATTTCTATTTTAAAGGAAAGCAGATCTTCGAATAAGATATTCCAAATGGCAGAGGATAAAGGCTTACAAAAAAAAGAAAAACTTACCCGAGAAAACTGAGAATAATCTTACAAGAGAAAAAAATGGATGTTCAATAGAATATAGAGACATTTTCCAAGTATTTCCAACAGAGAACAGAATAGAAGACTTGAAATGCAAACACAGGAGTTGAACAAACCAAAAAAGTAAATTTATTTGATCATTTGGAAGGGCCAATATAATGAGCAAGTGCTTACATTCCAATATGAGAAGAAGAATCCCTTAAAAACCCTAACATCTTCAGGTGTCAGAGGACTTAAATGAGCCTGTCATTTTCTGGATCCTGCCTTTCCAGGCTATTTGCACTTTACTCCCCTACACATAGTGATAAGCTAAGCAGTGAAGTGGATGGAGAACCCTGACTTTCCCTCAGTTTCTTATCTGTAAAATGGGGACACATTGGAGAAGGAAATGGCAAACCACCCTGGTATCTTTGCCATGAAAATGTAGAGTTGGACACGACTGAACAACAACAGCGACTCCCACACATACTCTATCCAGCCAGACTGGTCTACTTAGTCTTCCTCATATAAAACTTACATCTCTTGGCTTACTGCTTTCCCAAATTGCTCCCCCATCCCCCACCTGGAGTACATTTTCTCCTCACCTCTGATGTTTCTTAAAAGTCCCTAGCTACTTTAGGGGAATCCATTCAAGTGATAGATTCAAATGAGGTCTTTCTTGCTTCACTCACCCTCCAGATTTCTTTACGTTTACTTTATATAACATTTACTTATTTGTACACAGTGAGGTAACTAGGTGGCACAGTGGATAGAATGCCAAGCCTGGAATCAGGAAGACCTGAATTCAAATTCAGCCTCGGACATTTACAAGCTGTGGGACCCTGGACAAATCATTTAATCCTTTTTGCCTCAGTTTACTTATCCGTAGAATGAGTTGAAAAAGGAAAGGACAAGCTACTTCTGTAACTGGGTCAAGAAAACCCCAAATGAGATCACAAAGAACTGGACATGTCTTAAAATGTCTTAAAATGACTGAACAATTTGTGTACAGCATGTGTTATTCCCACACATACCCCCATTTGAAATGTTAGCTCCTTGAGAGCAACAATTATTTAGTTTTTGTCTTTCATTTTGTCAATCACCGAGCACAATGCTTTATTAAACAGAAAGTACTATATTTGCTTAATAAATGCTTGAATGAATAAATGTGACTTTCCCTAAGGCACAGTCTAGGGTAGAAGGTGGTTGTATCAGGGTAAGTAAAAGGTCACCTTATAAGGCTGGGGTGCATTATATGTTGGTATGAACTTTAGGGTCACTGTCATCCTTGGGGACAGTGGCCAGTCTTTTCCTGGAGACCAAGTCTCAGTCAGGCTTTGTGTCCTCCTGCATGGGTAGGAACAGGTTCAACAGGTCATGTTAATGAGATCAGAGCCCAGGACTACTTTGCCAAAACAAGTTTGGAGTGGGGTGTGGGGAAAAGTAAAAGGAAAATGGGAGAGAAAATTGCTGTGGTTGGTGGGTTACCAATGAAGGGTGAGGGTGGTATGTCCACAGACAGGCAGCTGAAGGTTTGATGATTTCACTCAGCTTTAAAGCCCAATTTTCCGCTGGGGCATTTGTAGTATAGTCAGCCCAGAAGTTTCCTCCCTGCCTGGATCCTGGGGGTGGGCGTAAGCAGTCAGCCGAGCGAGAGAGGACTCTGCCAGAGAAAGCAACTCTGACTAATTTCAGCCTCACCCTCCCACCTTATATGATGGGATCTAACACTGTTCCAAAGGAGACAGTCAAGAGAATCACAGAGGAAGAAAAAAAGAGAGAGAGAAACACAGACACAGAAAGACAAAAAGAAAAGGTAGTCTCCCTTCTTTTAGTGGCCCCATTCCACTTGCAACAGGGTTCAGATTTGCCTGGTCCCAGGGCTAAACCAGCCAGGACACAGGAGCACCTTCTCCTCCTCCACTGCCTTGACAATAAAAGTTATCTATATATACAATTGTAGGAGAGAGAGCAGATGGACCTTTTCCATTCTCTTAATTTGGGGAATCCTTTGCCCAGCAGCAGCCACACTCCCCATTCCCTCTAGTTCCTCCATGGATGACACCCAATATTGCCTTCCTTAGTTCCTACTACCCAGGGGCCCATTCCAACTCCAAACATAGGAGTTTTCTTCCTCAGAGAAATCCCTGATTCCTGAACCCCTTAAGGTGACATCTTTGGTCCTTGAGCAGCCCCAGCCCATCAGACATATGCAGTTCCACTGTCAAATCTTTGGTTGCCTTTAGGATAAGAATCTGAGGGAAGTTTATTTGCTTTTCTGATTTCAAAAAGACTGAAAATAGTGGAGAGCTGGAAATGAAACTTTGAACTCCTGGATAAATAAATAATTATGTATGTCTGTCTCTTTTTAATCTCTGTTGACTCCAGTGTCTGGCCTGTGAGTTTCAGGAGGAAGAAAAATGTATTAACCAGCCTGCTCCATGAAGGCTGGGTCTCCACCATATTAGAGCAAAAAATTAACCCAACTTTTCAAGTTTAATTGTACAAATCAGAATTGAGGACATATGATCCTGAGGAGAGTGCTTCTTGGTGATGGTTAACCTTCTGGGGGCCTTTGGCAAAATACGTACTGGGCCAGATCAAACTCACTCCTTCATTGTTCTTGGACTTACAGTGAAAACATGATCCCTGTCTGACAGGACCAAGGAGGCTAGATCAATAACTAGACTTTCTAGACAGACTTTCCAGAAGGTGATTATATGTAAGGTGAATTTTAGTGTAAGTTAGGTGGATTATAGTGTGTTTAAAGTGAATTTTTGTTATTATTTCTTAGAGTTCAGTTTCCCAGGATCCATAGCCATAACAATCTCCTGTTCCCAGGTATTAGATGTGAGTTCCCACAGTTATGGTTCAAAACATCTCCCCCACACTTGTGCGGTATTATATAATAATAAATAATATAAACATCCACTGCAACTGCGCAGTGAGATACAGGGATGAGGTGATTTGTAAACTTGTGAAACTATTGCTGGCCTTCTTTGTCTGTTGACCTATAAAGCAGGTAGTCCCTAGACAGTGAATGGGGAACCTTAGGGTTGAATGCATAGCTACTGTGCATGCCTCAACTGGCCCCCATTGAGGCTTGGGGGAAACCTTAGGGTTGAGTGCACAAGCTGGAATGCTGTGTTTGCCTTGATCAGCCCCCATCAAGGCTTGTGGGGAATCTGTGTTTGCCTCAACTGGCCCCCATTGAGGCTTGAGGGGATTTAGGGCAAGTAAAAGTTGTTCCTGTCTTGATTGACCCCATCGGAGGCTTAGGGGTAGCTGTCCCCCTGAAGGGTAATTAGGGAATGCTATAGGAGCTTGTGCTCTCACTATAAGCAACCTCTTCTGAGAAAATTAGACTAGAATAAAGTAAGATTATTAGATTCTTTTTAGTGTCTTTTCTGTCTGAACATATCAAGAGTAAACCTGTGCTTGCAGCCATTCTGTGTGGTGTTTATCTGTCTTCCAGTGATCCAGCTTGTTCTGAAGATATCCCCACATCCTGCCTCCACATGTGCAGGAGATATACATACACATACATACATATACATATATGTATGTACTACATACATACTTGTATTATATGTATGTGTGTAATACATACATATGTGTATATGTGTGTAATGGGGAGAATCAGAAGGAACTAATGGTCTGCAAGGTTGCTATTACCTCCTATGAACCTGAGTATGTATACTTTGATTCTGTGGGAAGGGACACAAGTTCATCTGCTATGGACTTTTGTTTTAATTTAAAATTTTTTCAAAATTTATTTCTCAAGTAACAAGTTTTTAAAAATTCACCTGTCCCTCTTAGTATCCCCCATTAAGTAATATATTTTTTCCCTCAATACATATCTACATATCTCATGTCCTTTAGCAAGAGACCGGAACATGCATCCCTCCCCTCAGAGACAAAAAAGAGCCCTTCTCAGTTCCTTGAGAAGTACTCCAGAAATGATAAATGTTGAAAAAGATGTGGGAAAATTGGAACTCTAATGCATGGTTGGTGGAGTTGTGAATTGATCTAACCATTCTGGAGAGCAATTTGGAACTATGCCCAAAAGGCTATAAAACTGTGCATACCCTTTGATCCAGCAATACCACCAGTAGGTCTGTATCCCAAAGAGATCATAAAAAAAGGGAAAAGCATACATAAATACAAAAACATTTTTAGTAGCTCTTTATGTGGTAGCCAAGAATTGGAAATTGAGGGAGTGCCCATCAACTGGGAAATAGTTGAATAAGTTGTGGCATATGAATGTAATGGAATACTGTTATTCTTTAAGAAATGATGAGCAGGAGGATTTCAGAAAAACCTGGAAAGACTTACATGAACTGATGCTGTGTGAAGTGACCAGAACCAGGAGTACATCATACACAGTAATAGTAATATTGTTTGATAATTAATGTTGATAAACTTAGCTATTCTCAGCAAAAAAATGATCAAAGACAATTCCAAAAGACTCATGATTGAAAATGCTATCCACATCCAGAGAAATACCTATGGGAGTCTGAATGCAGATTAAAGCATACTATTTTCTCTTTTTATTTTTTTCTTTCTTGCTGTTTTTCTATTTTGTTCTGATTCTTCTTTCACAACATGATTAATGTGGAAATATGTTTAATATGATTACATATATACAGTTTATATCAGATTTCTTGCAGTCTTAGGGCAGGGAGAGGACAAGGGGGCAGAAAAATTGACTGGAACTCAAAATCTTATAAAAGTTAATGTTGAAAACTATCTTTAAGTGTAATTGGAAAAAATAAAATACTATTAAGTGGGGAGGGAAAGGAATTGCTCCAATCTAGCAGATCTGTAGGTTTACCTGATCACACAAGTTAGTTACACTGTGTGTGTTGAGATACCACGTGGAATATACCATCTCTCCCCTTCAATCAGGCAGAATCCAACAGATAGATCTATTCAGGGACAGGTAATCTTCTAAAACCTGTCAGATTGGGAGCTTTCAGAATGGAGAATTCATGTCCCCTATCAGACCTGGGGCTTCCAGAGCACAGGGAGACATTGTAGACTTTTCATGTCTTCCTTTCTTCCCCACCATTCTCCTGACTCTAATATTTACAGCACAGTGCATTGGAAAGAATGTTGCATTTGCTTTCACAACATGACTAATGTGGAAACATGTTGAATATGGTTGCACATGTATAACCTGTATCAGATTGCTTCCCATCTTGAGGAGGAGGGGGAATGGGAGGGAGGGAGAAAAGATTTGAAACTCAAGATCTTATTTAAAAAATGAATGTTGAAAAGTATTTTTACATGCAATTGGAAAAAATAAAATACTACGTCCCAAAAATATGTAAATATTACATGAATTTTTAAAAAAAAGAATGTTGTATTTGGAGTTAGATAACTAGGTTTGAATATTCCCTCTGATACTAATTATTTGAGTCTGAATCACTTAACCTCACCAGGCTTTAGTGATTAGGTGTTGGAAATAACAATATTTGTAGTACTTACCCACAGGGGTGTTGTAAGGATCCAATGAGATAAGGGAAGGGAAGGGAATACGCGTTTACATAGCACCTATTAGGTACAAACACTGGGTTAAGCACTTTTTATAACCATTTAACCCTCACAACAACCTGAGAGGTATAGGTGCCATTGTGATCCCCATTTTACAGATGACAAACTGTGGCAGAGGTCAGGTGACTTGCCCAGGGACACACAGCTAGTAAATATCTGAGGTTGGATTTTAACTCAGGACTTCCTGAGTCCAGACCCAGCCCTCTCTCCACTGTTCTGCCTCCGCCTTTGCTAACATATGTGAGTTGGTTTGCAAACCTTAAAGTGTCAGCTTGTGAAACATTGGTTCAATCACTCTTGGCCTATGTTTCTTTATCTGTAAGATTTGGGAATTGGACTAAAGGACTGAGATTCCTTCTAGCTCTAAATGTTAAGACACCTGTTATCCCCCATACAAGGCCCTTTGGACCTAGGCTTATGCAAGATTTGTCCTACCAGCGCAGGGGAAGAGACAGAATTACTCTTGGGGTGTCTCTCTAGCCTAAGACTTCTGATTCACAGAGTTAATTTCGGGGGAACCAAGATCACATTCACCAGCTCCAGCCTTGAGCATTTTCAACCAGAAGTCTGTACATGAAGGATGTGGCAACTCCTAGATCAGAATGCATTATTTATGTCCCTAGTGTCAACCCGGCTCGAAGGCACCAGGGAAATGGGAAAGGCACTCAGGCCTTGGCTGATTAACCTAAATATTTAAACAGGAATCAAGAGTTGAGGTAAAATCCATTTTTCTTCAGTCATTCAGAGACTGAAGATTTTCCAGGCAAAACTATGAGAAACACCATCCAAAGAACAGATAAAGGCAGGAGAAAAGCCTCCTGAGTCAGTCAAGGGGATGGCCTTTCTCTGCCTCCTCTTTAATGCCAGGCCCTGTGCCCCTCTGGATGAGGAAACATTATTTGTAGAGAGTCAGATAGAAGAAAGGGGCAGAAAGACAAGGAGAGATTGGAAGCTCTCAGGACTCTGGTGGGTGCACTTCTTTAAGTTTTATTGGTATCTTTTCTTTTTATATCAGTTATTACCCCTTAGCCCATCCCTCTTCCACCCCCACCCCTTATGTAACTGAAATCTGTGGCCCAGAATCTTCAGTGTTATACTGACATGGATTGGCTTAAATTTTAGCAGTAACTCTTGCCCCATTTCTCATCCTGCCCTGCTCCCAACCCCATCTTCCATCAGCGAACGTTTCCTCAGAGAAATTGAATAGACCCATGTATTTAGGTTTCCACAAATGTAAATTAAAGGGTCCCCTTTCCTCATAGGACCATTCAAAGTAACACTGTAAAGAGCATTACAGGGCAGTTTTTATTGTTTTTGCAATAAAAGCAGGATTTTACTTGACCAGTGGTGATCATGGAAATTCCCAGGTCTACTGAATAGAGTGCTTCCCAAGGAGCTGGGCAGGGTTTGGTTTTTTTGTTTTGTTTTGTAATTTTGGTTTTTTGGCTCTGATGGCAAGGATATGTATTCTGGTCTCTTGTTGAAAGACATGAATATAGATATGTATCAAGGATTTTTAAAAATTTACTTAGTATTGGGTAGTGGATGGGGAAGGGTGTACTGGAGAGACAATTCTATTTTTTTTCATAGAAAATGCAAAAATGAAACATAAAGGACTCATAGAAGAGAATAAGGGCTCAGTATCATTCTCCTCGAACTCCACCTTATTTTCCCCCAAAATCCTCAATATTCCCCTAGACTCATAGCTGAAGGCTTGGACTCCATTCAGAAGGAAAACAGTGTTGCTAAAGAAGGTTGCCCCCTCACCCTATGATGTTTGAGGGAGCCCCTTCTTCAGCCCAGGAATCCATATAAGCCTCCAAGCTTATGGAATTACTAGAAAGGGTTATTTGTCCCAGAACTAAAATGAACTTGGGCTTGCTAGAGAGGCAGCACCTTTCTTAATGGACCTTCAATATCTAAATAGCTCTTGGTACTAACAGGAACAAAGTCCATGTTTTTTACTCTCCCAGCTCCAAGGCTGGGTCCATGACCTTTTCCCCAAGAGGCTGATGCTGTCCAGAAGCCCCTCCTTCCCTTGCTAGAAGCTGGATCCCCAAACTCTCCAGAAATGCAGCATTGTCCAAGAAATCCCCTTGCCTCTATCAAGAGCCTCCACTCAGCTATATAGTTTCCCTCTTTACAACTGCTCTATCTTGGATTGAGATGTTATGTCACTGCCTTACCATGTCTGGGGCCAAGCATTCAGCCTCCAGGAACCTCCAGAGGTGGGTAGATAAGAACAGGAGATACTCCTGCAATGTGCCTCCTCTTTAGGTCTGGAATGGTGGGGTGGGGAAAGCAGTCTTTGTGCATGCAGAAAATTTCTACCTGCAACACTCATACCATAGAGATAGCTAGGAGGTGCAGTAGATAAAATCTTGGGGCCCAGAGTCATCAAGACCTGAGTTCGAATACCAGTCTGATACTTACTAGTTGTATGGCCCTGGCCAAGCCACTCTATCTGCCTCAGCTTTCTCAACTATAAAATGGGCAACATAATAGCACCTACCTTACAGGGATATTGTGAGGATCAAATGAGATAATGTTTGTAAAAAGTGCTAAGTACCATGTCTGGCACATAGTAAATGATATATACATGCTGGCTATTAGTATTATGTCCATGATACATTGAAGATGGAAAAACACAGCAAGGGACTGTCACAAATGGGAGAGTAAAAGACTTTGGACTTTGTACAGACAGTTAAACTTCAATAACAAGGTTCCTGACTCTCTAGAAACCTAAAGACCCCTGGGCTATGTCATCCATCCCACTGCTGTAACCTTAAGGACTTTGGGACCAGCTAATCTTGCTTTTATGTGTTCTTTTCCTTAATTAGTGCAAGAACTCTCTCCTTGTTTTTTTTTTTCTATTTATATCCCCAATGCTTGGTGTAAAATAAGTACTTAGTAAAATATTTTTTCATATATTCTCCTGAGCTATCTTGATTCGTGCCTAAGGAAATAATCTAAACCTTCTAAAAAAAATTATTTCAGATGACCAAGACCTTGATCACTCCCCTGTATAAAAAAGGAAAAAAAGTAAGCAAAGTCACCTAATAAGTTGACCATAAGTCACACTCTGTATCTTATTTCATAACTGTGATCTCCATCATATTTCATCATTAGTTCTTTCCAGACTGAGTGGTCATGACAATTAATTAGCATTCAACTCTCTCTTAGTGTTACATTCATTTATATTATTCCTGCAATTTTTCGTATATCCTCCAGGGTTTGTTTGGTTTTTTGTAGTTACTTTCATACCTCCTTTGAAAATTAGTTCATTCAAGTCTACATATTTTTCTGAATTTTTCATATTCATCATTTCTGGTGGTACAATGAGATCCTATTTATTTCAAATTCTACTATAAGATCAAGAGTCATTTGCTGATAAATAAATGGTGAAAAGATATGAACACTGAAGAAGAATTTGGAGCTACGCCCAAAGGGTTACAAAACTATGCATACCTTTTGATCCATTATATTATTATATTATATTATGTCTGTATGTGAAAGAGATTAAAGGAAAAGGATCCATATGTACAAAAATATTTGTAGCACTTCTTTTGGGGGTGGCAAAGAATTGGAAACTGAGGGCGTGCCCATCAAGTGAGGAATGGTTGATCAAGTTGTGGAATATGATTGTGATGGAATACTAATGTGCTATAAGAAATTATGAGGAGGGTGGTTTCAGGAACCATGGAAAGACTTTTATGAAGTTATGCAAAGTAAAGTGAGCAGAATCAGGAGAACACTGGCCACAATAACAACAATATTGTAAAGATAACTAACTGTGAAAGATTTAGCTGCTCTGATCAGTAATCTAAGAGAACTCTGAAGGACCCATAATGAAAATGCTTTCCACCTCCAAAGAGAGAACTGATGGACTCTAAGTATAGATTGAATTCTTTATTTTTATTACTTTTTTGTTGTTGTTTACAACATGGCTAATGTGGAAATATGTTTTGAATGATAAATAAATAAATATATATATAAACAGTTTCCAAAAGAATTACAAACTGGAGAGGGTTCTGAGTACATGGCAGAGTGGGTCAGAAAATTCCAAGCTCTCCAGATTTTCCCCACAAACAAGACAATAACACCTCAGAGTGAACATAGAGCAGTAAAATTATTAAATAAGAGTTGGGGCAGAATAGTGGTTCTCCTGGGACAACTAGAGAAGATCTGAAGAAAAATCTCAGGACCGAGGTTTGGTCCCTGTGAAATTTAAACACTTCTAGGCTACTGAAACAGCAAGTGGCAAGTTCTGGAGCTAGTGGGTTGGGAGGTAGTCACAGCCCCAACCACAGGAATTTTCATCTCTCAGAAAGTTTGGGGAGTCAGGCCTCTGAGCAGAGGGAGGATTGAGAGAACCTCTGCTGATTAGGGATAGCAGATCCAACTGTGCTGGAGAGACTTGGCCCTGAGCAAGAAGGAACCAGCACATGCCCAAAGAGTACAGAAGCAATAGGGTGGGGAGGCCAAAGGCTATGGGCGTTTACAGGCAGGTGGAGTTCTTGGTTTCAGTTCCAGGGCAAAAAAGGGAGGATTGAAGGAGGATCTGAGGTCAGAGGAATCATTCCCTCAAACCCCAGGACTAGAGGTGATTACAGTAATAATCTGCTACAAATAAAAGGAAAATGAACTGGCAAAGGAGGAAGAATCCAACTGTAGAAAGTTATTATGGAAATAGAGAAAACAGGGTTTCATCTTCAGAAGAGGATATGAAGCAAAAACAGTCTCTTCTGCCCCAAAGAGTAATATCAAATGGTCACCATCCCCAAAAGAATTCGTGGAAGAACTTTAAAAAGACTTTAAAAAATCAAATGAGAGAGACTGAGAAAAAAATTTTTAAAAATAAGAACAACCTAAGAAAAACAAGAAGATAAAGAAAGTCAACCAACAGGAAAAGGAGATCCAAAATCTTAAGGAAGAAAACAACTCCTTGAAAATTAAAATTGGGCAAGGAGAAACCAGTGAAGATATAAAAGAGCAAAATATATATAAAGAATGCAAAAATAGAAGAGAATGTGAAATATCTCATAAGAAAAAGAGCTTATCCGGAGAACAGAACAAGAAGAAAAACATAAGAATAATTGAACTA
>JAQQSK010011843.1:0-12114 GCA_028658325.1 Potorous gilbertii
TTCAATGAAATAGAGGACTTTCAAGCATTCTTGATGAAAGCACCAGAGCTGAATAGAAAATTTGACTTTCAAACACAAGAATCAAGAGAAGTATGAAAAGGTAAACAAGAAAGAGAAATCATGAGGGACTTACTAAAGTTGAACTGTTTACATTCCTACATGGAAAGATAATATTTGTAACTCTTGAAACTTTTCTCAGTATTTGGGTAGTTGGAAGGATTATACATACACACACGTACATACGCATATAGATAGATATATAGATATATGGATATATATAGACAAGAGGGCACAGGGTGAATTGAATAAGAAAGGATGACAGCTAAAAAAAATAAAATTAAGGGGTGAGAGAGGAATATATTGGGAGGAGAAAGTGAGAAATGGAATGGGGCAAAGTATCTCTCATAAAAGAGGCAAGACAGAGCTTTTTCAATGGAGGGAAAAAGGGGGGAGGTGAGAGGGAAAAAGTCAAGCTTACTCTCATCTCATTTGGCTTAAGGAGGGAATAACATGCACACTCAATTTGGTATGAAAATCTATCTTACACTACAGAAAAGTAGGCAAGAAGGGGATAAGTGGGGTGGGGGGATGATAGAAGGGAGGACAAATGGAAAGAGGGCACAAATTAGATGTAAACACTTTTGGGGAGGGACAAGGTCAAAAGAGAGAATAGAATAAATGGAGGAGGATAGGATGGAGGGAAATATAGTTAGTCTTTCAAACATGACTATTATGGAAGTCTCTTGCATAACTACACATGCATAGCCTATATTGAACTGCTTGCCTTCTCAGTGGAGATGGGTGGGGAGGGAGGAAAGGAGAGAAGTTGGAACTCAAAGTTTCAGGAATGAATGTTGAGAATTGTTTCTGCATGCAACTGGGAAATAAGAAATCTAAGCAATGGGGTATAGAAATCTGTCTTTCCCTACAAGAAAAGAGAGAAGATAGGGATGAGGGAAAGGAGGGGTGTGATAGAAGGGAGGGCAGATTGGGGGAAGAGGTAATCAGAATGCATGGTGTCTTGGGGTGAGGGGAGGGGAGAGATGGGGAGAAAAATTGGAACTCAAAATCTCGTGAAAATGAATATTGAAAACTAAAAGTAAATAAATAATTTTTTTAAAAAAACTTAGAAAATGGTGTGTTAGGTCAAAATGCATCACCTTGTAGCCAATCTGGTATGATGTAAACCATGTAAAAGTTTTAATTTGTGTTTCTCAGATATAGGAAAAAGAAACAACTTAATTGTCACCATGTATGATAACACAGCTTGTCAAGAAGAAAACCAGGAAGGAATTTTGCCTCTGTGGCTGACCTCTGAGTCAGTAGAGACAACTACCTTCTACAGTCAGGTCTGATGAAACCTTTCCACCTGCCTTCCAAGCAGAGTAACCCCCTTCCCTCCCCACCCCCACCAAGCATGCCAGAATGTTCCACAGAACTATCAAGTCAAAGACAAAGAAACAGTATTAGTAGTCATGAGTGATATCATAGCTATGCACAACAGGTTTAAAGGTACAAGGAAGTAGGGACAACTGGAATAACAGCAGTATGTCTCTGTGTGATATTGTAAACAAAAATGTCATCGTCAGATAGTGAATCACAGAACTTTGGACTAAATCTGGAAAGGACTTCAATGCCGTAGAATCCCATGGAAAACATCCTCCACAAGTGATCCCCTAGTTTCATTCAACTTACCACAGGAAGGAATTCAGTGCCCACAAGATGGCCCATTTCGTGTTTAGATAGCTCAAATTATAAGGAAATGTTTCTTAGCCTATATTTGCTTCTCTTCTACTTTAACCCATTGCTTATGATTTCTTATACCCTCTCAGACCAAGAAGAAAAGTTTGTTCCCCCTTCCACTTGGTAGTGGTTTAAGCCCTGGAAGATGTCACTCATGACTCTCTATAAGTACTGATTAAGTGATTGCTATGTATCAGGCCCTATGCTTAGCCTTGGGGATGTAAAGAAACAATAATCTGGAGGTTAATCTGGGTCCCTGACCTCAAAGAGTTCATATTCTAATGAGGAGGACAACATACAAACAACAATGGACATAAAATTTATATACAAGGAAAATCAGTGGATCAGAGCTGTCTCTGTCCAAGTCATTAACAAAAATGATGAACAGAATGAGGCCAAGGACAAATCCCTGAAACCTCTCTCCAGACTGGCATCATCCATCAATCATTAGCCTGGTCATTCATTCAGTTCCAAGTCTATCAACTATATTCTCATCCAGCCCACATGAGAGACTTCTTTCAAGATCTTGCTAAAATTGGGACATATTATGTCCTTGTCAGTCCCTGATTACCAGTCTAGTAACCATGGGAGAGGATGATGGCAGAACAATGGAAATTACCTTTGCAACAATGATCTAAAGTTTGAAGACTTCTATACTCTCCCTTTTCAAAAACTGAGATGTTGACCTGTCTTCTGGTATTTCTCCCGTCTCTAAGTTAGGGGCATAGTAGTTGGAGCATAGGATTTGGAGTAAGACCTGAATTTAATTCTTGATTTTCCATAGTTTTGTAACCCTGACTTCTCTTGTCCCTTGGTTTTCTGATTTTAGCACCTTTCTCATGGGGTTGCCGTGACAATTAATGAGATAACATATGCAAAGTGCTTTTCGAAACCTTAAAGTACTCGACAAATGTTAGCTATTATTACTTTTCTATGATGTTTCCAAGAACCCTAAGGGTCACTTTGCATCTTTGTTAAATGTTTTCTTCTTAATTTGTTATTTTTCCAGCACTTTTTAATTTGTCCAAGCCTGGCAAGCTGAACTCATTTAAAGCCACTAGATGCTCTGTACCATTCATAATCACCTTCTTAGACATCTGCTTATCAGGGTCAGGTTTCAGTAAAACTGAAAAGCATTCCATTTTCATGGGTCTTTCTTATAATCATTGATCACAAGCTGAAAGGGACCTCAGAGGTCATTTCATTTGACAAAACTGACAAAATTTGAGAAAATTGAGACCCTTAGAAGTAAAGTGTGTGACTTACCCAAGATCACAGTCAGTAAACATCAGAAGGTGGAATTTTAATGTAGGTCCTTTGACTCCAGAGCTAGTGCATTTTATCACCAAGTACTTAATTTACAATGATCAGGTTCTAAGACAAGTACCATTGTCTGGGGGTGATGTAGATTAGCTACTTAAGAAATGTTTATTGCATTGAAAGGAACTGCACTTGTGTAAATAAAGGTAAGAATTTCAGGTACCAAAATAAATAGTTCCCCTTTTGTATTCATCAAACCATCACCTTTAAGTGTCCCATATACACAGAACCAGTCAAGGACATTCTGGTGTTATAGACCCCACACATGTAATAAAGTTATCTATTAACCAAAAGAAGTATGGACTTTCATAGCTCAATCTATCTCCCCCCTCCATCCCACCCACACACTCTAAATGATATGTTATATTAACATTGGTAATCCACAAAAAACTAGCTATTTGGAAATTCACCACAAACCCTGGTCAGTGACCAAAATTCCAAAATACCTGATAGTCTGAAGGACAGAATATAGAGAGGGGTCCACAGCCAAGTTTGTTGAACTTTCTGTGCCTCATGCCACCATTTTGCTCAAGAGGACAGAAAGAAGTGAGAAGCAAGGGAGGGATGGGGAAGAGGATGAGCTAGAAGCAGCAAAGTCAATAATTTTAACAGAAGGAGCAGGTGAGGCTGCAGCAGGTTTGGGGAGGGATTTATGAAAAAAATAATCTGAAGGTTAAATAAAAATTGTTCTGAACCCTGGGAAATTTCCAAGTTATTTCTTTGTGACTTCCACTTTTTTTCTCAACAAGGTCTTATTTTAATCTAGAATATGATACATGAAAAGCAGTGTCACATGGTGGATAGAGAGATGGTCTTGGAACCAAGAAGACAATCAATCTCTATTAAATTTAACACTTTAAATTCAAGAAGAGGTTAACTCTTTAAGACCAGGAAGAAAGGACACAGGAATCAAAACTACAAAATTCAAAATAGCTTGTGGGTTTGGGTAGGACCATCAATATGAAGGCAATGAATGTGGCAACACTGTTTCCTCTTCCTCCTGGAGTTGCAACTGTCCTCCAAAGCCTTGAGTGAACCAGAGCTGAGCAATGACTGACATTCGGGGAGGAATGGAAGAAGAATATTGTGGTGTCTGGGGGTAGGAGGAAGTGGGGAGCAGGAATCACAATATCCTCATGGTTGCCCCTACAGGAGTGCCCAGTCAGAAAGCCTGGTCCCTTCTTTTTTTTTTTTTTTTTTTTAATCATGAAGCCCCCTGCTGTGACCTGAAAGGACTCCATTGACCTCCTCAATCTTTCCCGTTCCTTGTGCTGGAAAGAAAAGGAATTTGCCACCTACCTCTGAGGAATGTGACTACAGCTACAGAGATAATACTGCTGTGCTTGTAAATTGCTTCTTGAAAGAATGGTACCATGGGAGGACAAAGTATTTCTTTATTATCTATAATGACAGAACAAATTGTGTCAGGGCAGATAAAGTGAGGTCAGCCATTGAAGGCCTGATCTGGGCCACTGCACATATCTTTCCAAAACAGCTTTTGTATTTGCTGAACTATGGACAAACCATACACTGGGATTCAGCTATTTCCCATTAACTCTTGTGCTTGGCCTTGTGGGGGTGGGGGGTGGAAAGGAAGGACATTTTGTGGCCAGACTGGTTGGTTTCCTTCTTATTCACAGGTGATTTGGAATGAGTCAATGGAGAATCTATTTTTTTCAATTAAATTGAACTCCACAAATATTTAATAATTGCATATAAAGACAAATAACTGGTCATAGGCCCCAGGAGCTAATATTCTATTAAAAATTAGAATGTAAAGCTGTTGAGAGGAAGGGCTGTCCCATCAATTTTAGTTGTATATCCAGTCCCAAGTTCAGTGCTTGGTAGGGTAGAAATTCAATAAATGCTTTTTGATTGATACATAGTTATAACATGTACACAAGTAAATATAAAGTATTAAGGAAAATACTGTTACTATAACTGTGGAAAGACTACAAGTCAGATGACCTAGGTTAAAATCCTACCTCTAATAATTGTTGCCTACATGACCTTGACCTCTCTGGGCCTTGGTTTCCTCATCTGAAAAATGAGAATATCAGTCTAAATGACTTCCGAGGTCCCATCTATCTTTATACCTATAACCCTATGATAATTTCAGGAAGGAAAGAGTCCAGAGAACTAGAAGATAGAAAATACTACTGTGGGATGATACTGTATTTGAGTTGTGTTTTGAAGGAAGCTAGAGATTCTAAAGCAGAGTCCCTAGGGTGGAATTGGTACTGCCCGCTTAACCAGTTCATCTTATTTAAGCCACTGTGGATAACTTTCTACACAGCTGTTGACCTACGGGAGTTGTTGTTCACCTCCCTAATGAAGCAGCTGGCACCTGTACCCCTGGCGGAGAGGAAGGAACCCTGGATTTCAAGTCAAGGGATCTCGACTAGAATTCTGACTCTTTTGGTCACCAAACAAGTTGCTTTCCTGCTCCGGTCTCTGGTTTCATCATCAGTAAATAGAGAAAGTTGGACCAGATGACTTCCTTTCCAGTTCTTTAGTCTTCCCAGAGAAATCTACACACCTGAAGATACCCAAGTTTTGTCTTGGCTACAGAAGTCATATGATTTACATTTTGGTGGTTACTCTCATCTCCTGTAACACAATAGAATAACTTTCTTCTATCCCTTTCCCTGTACAGAACATGTGCACTGTCTCCCCTGTGGCTCCCTAGGCAGAGGATGGAGGAAAGGGGGTAGAGTGAGTGGAAAGGGGAGGAGAGGCTAGGATCACAGAGGTAGTGACCGGGGCATTTTCTAATACAACTGGGTTCATACACCAGCAAAGGAAGTTTTTAAACCAATCAGATAAACCCTGTGTAAAAGGTAATTTAACCAAATTAAAGTAATTAAACTATAATTTTTATAGCAAGTACCACATTTGGAGAATACATAGTCTAGAATATTGCAAGGTTTAAGAAAACAAAAAATAAGAAATCAACTATGGCATACATACATAATCATAAATTTTTTTAACATCAAATAAGCCATCATGCTAGAGTATGAGAATATTTTGGTCATGGGTCTTTTTATTTGCCTGTAATTAAATGCTGAGGGTCACTGTAGTATAGTAGATAGAGAGAGTGAACACCAGGTTCAATTCTTACCTTTGACACAGACTGACTATGGGATTCTGGGCAAGTCATCACTCTGAAGCACCTCAGAACAGACACTGGTCTGCACTGGAAGGAGTTCTTACCCTAGGCTCATTGCACTGATAAAATCGAAGGCTCAGTGCATCCTTCAGTTCAAATGCACAGGCACTCATTGAGCATTTACTATGTGCAAGGAAAGCATATGGTTGAAAAGGTAGCTACATTTTCTCTAAACAGAGCCATGTATCACCCAGGCCCAACTAAATTCATCACTTCATGAGGGGCACATGGGGCCAAGCCTGAAGAGTACCAGATTTCAAAGGGGTCTCTCACACTGAGTTTCAAGAGAGAGAGTGGAAAAATAGATTAAAAAAGGAAAATATACAGTTTAAGCACAGTTAAGAGAAAATTTTGTTGTTATTTTAAACCAGATGGTCATTTGGGGCTAAGGATAATGCATTTTCCTTTCTATATTTCTTTAATCCACACAATGTAAAGAAACTTTCAGTTATTTGTTACCTCCTCTGTCTTCAGAGCAGACTGCCCTTGATCTAGATAAACAACTGCCATTGACCTCTGGGAATAGACACCCATGTGCAGAATGACTGGTATAGATTATGCCCTTTGTTTATCATTTTTTGTTGAAACCCGTGTAACAATGCATCCGTGGTGAGTCATGGTTGGGATTTGTTGCCACAGAATGGTGACTGCTCTCCAAGTTACCCACCTACTTGACCTGTTCTTACTGTAAAAGGAATTAACACAACATTCCAAAATATTACGGGTGCAATGAAATCGTCTATTTAACCAATTATTGCAGACCAAAGAACCATAGCTCATAGGGGTCTGAAAACCTCTTCCAAAGCATTCGTTAATCCTAACTTTTTCCCCACATGCTAACAGTACTCCTATTCGTGTAACCAGTAGGAGGAAATCCTTACAAGAAGAGCAAGTTGTGTTTTATTGTGTTTGTCTTAAAGCTCCATGGCCTGGGCAAGTATCTTAGAAAGTTAGACTGTTTGTGGTACCATGCCAATGAGTCAGTGGCAAAACCATGATACACTCTCAAAGACGACAAGATTATAGATCCAGAACTAGAAGGGCCCTCAGAGGTCACTTAATCCAATATCTGCCTTTTATAGACAAGTAACCTGAGACCTAGGGAGGTAAACTGACTTGTCTAAGTCACAGGGTAGTAAGCATCAGCGGCAGTCTTTGAACCTGTTTCTCAGGAGGTGAATGAAACAAATTATAATATAGGATCAGACATGTGAAAGTCAGGAATAGTTCAACGAAGGTAACTAGATTAAGATCTGTTTGAAAATAAAACAATAAAATGGCTGATGAGAATAAGCTTTCTTGACATAATTGTTTTAAGAATTATAGGTTTAACTGACCAATACAAAGGTCAAACTTACACATTCTTCATTCTTTGTTTTCAAATTTGATTTTTCACTATCGTCATTCATGAAAAATAAAAAAATATTTAGTAAAACTAAGGGTCCAGTGAGTTCTATTAATTAGTCATTTTGAACACCTAGAGTTTCAAATTTTCCACTGTCCTATCTCCCTAGAAATAAGGAGAATGGAAATGAGGAGAACTGTCTCTGAACACCTATCAATATGAAAGAAAAGTGATTCAGAATCAAAGTCTCTTCTCCAGAAGGAGAAGTTAAGTACAGAGAAGTAAAAGATCAGGGACTAACTGTTGTGCAGTCATGTCCAATTCTTTGTGACCCCATGGATCCTAACACACTAGGTCCTTCTATACTCTACTGTGTCTCAGTCTGTCCAAGTTCATGTTCAGTGTTTCATGACATCATTCATCCACCTCATCTTCTACCATCCCTTTTTCCTTTTGCCTTCACTCTTTTCTAACATCAGGGCGTATTTCAATGAGTCCTGTCTTCTCATTAGGTGGCCAAAGTATGTAAGCTTCAATATTTGAGCTTCCAGTGAACAGCCCGAAATAATGTCTTAAACATTGACTGATTTGATCTTCTTTCTGTCCAAGGGACTCTCCAAAGTCTTCTCCAGCACAACATTTGGAAAGCATCAATCCTGTGGTGCTCAGCTTTCCTTCTAGGCCAACTGTCACAGCCACACATTGCCACTGAAAAGACATGCTGGCAAAGGTCTGCATAATCAAAGCTATGAGGTTTGCTAGGAAGTGATGGGACCAGAGATCAGGGACAAATAGCTATAGATATAGAAGAAGTAGCTAGCACAGTGGAGTAGGAAAGGCCCTAGGATTTGAAGTTTATAAGATCATAGATCTAGAGCTGAAGGGACCTAAAAGTCCACCTAATCCAGAGGTTCATCACCTTTCTTGTATCATGGATTCCTTTGGTAGCAGTCTGGTGAAGCCTGTAGACTCCTTCTCAGAATTGTTTTCTTTTTTCTTTTTACATTTATAATTGGAGGAAATGTTAAATTTCAATTGCAGTTTAGTGAAAGTAAAGATGTAATTTGTTTTCCCATTCAAACTCACTGACACCCAGTTAAAAATCCCCTAATGTAGTTTAACATGTTAATTTTGCAAATGAAATTGAGGCCCACAGCATTAAGCAACTCCTCCAAGGTCACAGGGACAGTAAAGGTCAAATGCTGACTGTTACTGTTCATGTCACTTTGGGCCTATCATTCTCTGAGTCTTAGTTCCTCATCTGAAAAATGAGGAGAGATGATTTGATGGCTTCTAGGATCCCTCGGTAGTTCTAATGTTACGGGTACAGAAACCCTCTGCCATCTCTGGGCCAAAATGAGCCATCTCCAATAATGTAACCTTTAAGCCATGATGCATTTACTCATTATGAATTACTTTGCTTACCTTAAAGCAATAAAAAGACATTCATTGTCATCATCTTCAACAACACTATGAACAATCATAAAATAACTGATCCGGCATCAGAGTAGCATTTAAAATGCAGCACTTAGACCTGTTCCCAATGAGATTTAAAATGTTGAAACCTGATCTAATAAGATCCTGTGTCATTTGAATTACAGCTACCTTAGAGATTCTCTCTCTCTCTCTCTCTCTGTCTGTCTGTCTCTCTCTCCCCCCCCTCCATACATATATATATATGAGATCATATATATAAATATAAATATATATTTATATTTATATATATATATATATATGATCTCTATTATATACAATCTCCACATATGTATACATATATATATAAAATCTTCATATATATGTATACACACACACACACACACACACACACACACACACACACATACACACACACACACAAACACGTCTGAATTTCAGGACTCTGGAACCAGATCTTTCCTGTGCAGAAGTCATAGTTTGGAGACTTCCTTACAGTTTCTTAAGTGAAGTTCGAATTTGTGTGCTAGATTTTGAGCTCAGTAATGATGATGGTAGTATAAGCCATACAGCGGACATTCCACAGCCTCAACATGGCCCTCAAGATGCCACTCTAGTTCCAGTCCACCTTCTCATATTTATTTCATATGACTCCCCTTCATGTTCTCTATACTACAGTCAAACTGGTTTCCTTCCTATCCTCCCTACATATGTTATCTCCAAGTCTGGGAGGTAGCTTTCTCTCCTTATTTCTGTATCTTAGAATCTTTATGTTGAGCTCAACGTATCTCTCCCTACTCCAATCCAGTCCCCATTCAGGTATGTAATGTGATTTTACCAAGGAATAGGTCTAAATATGTTACTCTCATACTCAATAAACTACAGAAGCTCCCTAATACCTCCAAAAATAAAATCCTCTGGCATTTAAACTGGCTACCTTCCCACTCTTTTTATACTTCACTCCCCTCCTGCCATTTCGCAATCCAGTTAAAGTGGCCTTCTGGCTGTACCTTACATGCGACACCTCATCTCCAGTCTGTGCCTTGGGACAGAGATAGAATGTTCTCCATGCCTGAAATACTCTCCTTCAGCTACACCTCAGCTCAGATCTCACCTTCTGTAAGAGCCTCTGTCCCTCCCACTGTCCTTCCCTCCACTGCTAGAGCCTTCTCTCTAGGATTAGCTCCCACTTGGTCTGTCTATACATATTGACATAGTTGATTGCATGTAGTCTCTGTCATTAGAATATGAGTTCCTTAAGGGCAGGGACTGAGGCTTGGTCCTTTTTTTTTTCATCTTAAGCAACATTTGGTACATAATAAACCCTTCAGAAGTGATTGTTGACCAAATGACAGAGAAGTTCCTTGCTGAATAGAGCTCTTCCCCTCCTCGAATTCCCCTCCTCAAATAGAGGGTGGGGATTGTTTTCCATTTTATGGTATCTTAAAGATGTAGGTTCTTAATCAGTGTTTATTGAATGTAAACTGCTATTTAACTAATAAAGACTGGCTGATGGATAGATCATTTATGGATGACTAAGAACTTCCAATCAAAATTATTGCTGTGTTGTTGCTTCATAGACAACTCTTTCAGACCCCATTTAGGATTTAAAGAAAATACTTTGCTATTTCTTTCTCCAGTTCATTTCTCAGATGAGGAAACTGAGGCAAACATGTTAAGTGACTTGCTCAGGGTCACCCAGCTAGTAAGTGTTTAAACCTAGATTTGAACTCAGGTCTTCCTGACTCCAGTTCCAGTCTTCTATCCACTGTGCCACTTAGCTGACCCCAAAAATAGAGGGGGCTTATAAAGAAGCTATTTTTAACCCTAACCTCAATTCCCCTAAAAATAACAACTAGCATTTATGTAGCATTTTAAAGTTTACAAAGCACTTTATATATATTATCTGATTTGATCCTTACAGCAAACATGTGATTTTGTTGTGTTCATCCTTCGTTGCCGAAGAAGACCTTGCCATCAGAGAAATGATGACATGACTTGCACTTGACTTTGTTTTGAGTGAGGGAGGTACTGTTATTATCCATATTGGACAGATGAGGAAATAGACTGAGAGAAGCTGACTTCCATGGGGTCTCACAGCTAGAAAAATGTCTGATGGAAGATTTGAATACAGGTCTTACTGACTTGAAAGATGGCACTAAAATTATAGAAAAATTTTAAAAAATTTAGAAAACAACAAACTTTAAAAAATAATATTTTGTCCCTGTAATGTTAATATAAGGTTAATGGTAAGGAGGGGAAGGGTTAAAGACCTTCCCTGCCCATTAATTTCTAATGAGACCCTGGGTCACAAGGGTCATGTATATATACTCTGAGGTGAGGTTTTTACTTTGGGCTTTATTTTTCAAATGCTAGATGAGACTCTGGGAAGTTACTAAGGGGCACCCCCGGCTTTGAAAACCCAGATGTTGATGCTTCTCTCTCTGGTAATACTGTATGTATTGTCTGTGGTCAGACAGTTGAAAGCCCTGTCTGTTGGTTTTTCTATTTGCAAGTACTGTTTGCATTTTCTCTAAAGTTGAGGGTGCTGACTTTTTCTGAACTAATCAAATGATTTATGTGCTTGATTAAAGTAGATTATTCACCCCTCAAAAGTTGCTTTCCCTTTAGAAAATCAGATCTAAGAGCCTGTACAGCAGGCCCTCTTGTGTTTGCCAAGGTCCTTGCTATTACAATCCCTCTTTCCCCAAATAAAGTGAATGAGCAAAGTAAAGAGTACTGATATATATTTTTTTAAAAAACTGAAATAGGGAATTACAGAACCGGGGGCGGAGCCAAGATGGCGGAGTAGAAAGACTCACCTATGCTAGGTCCGAAACCCACAGCCCATAGATTTCCTGTAAAAAGAACTCCTGACAAATTCTGGAACAGTGGAAGCCGCGCAGAAACACAGTGAAGGAGATTTCCGTTGCAGAGAGCCCTGAAGAACCGACCACAAAGGTACCGGGACGGGAGCGGAGTCCTGCCCGCCCGAGCGCTCCCCTCCCCCGCCCCAGCCACGCGGCACTGAGAGGAGCGAGCAGAGCCCAGCGGGCGGCAGGGACCTGGATCTCCGGGCGGCCGAGAAGGTCCCTCCACACAC
>JAQQSK010011844.1:0-12114 GCA_028658325.1 Potorous gilbertii
CAAATTGTAAAAGCTAATGAACTTCTCTTAAACATATATCCCTCTTAAGATTTCTGCAATTTTTGGCAATGTTGACCACCTCTAGGACTCATTCTGTTTTAGGTTTTCATTCTACTACTCTTTCCTAGTCTCCATCTCTTCCTTGGGGTCCCTTCTCTTTTCTCTCAACATTTCTTCCAGTGAGAGAGAATGCAGACTACTTGAGGGCAGAGACTGTTTCATTTTTGTCACTGTATTTCTAGTGTCTAGAACAGAGCAAGTATTTAATGGGTACTTATTGATTGAATGTTCTAAAATATTCTTACATCTAGTAAAAATTAACTCAAAAGTCTCTTTAGAAAGTCTTTATTATGGTTTCCAATGTTACTTCAAATTCCTCTCCTTCACATACTTTACATCCTAGTCCAAATGAGCTATTTGCTTGTTCCCAAAATTGCATTTTATGTCTGTGCATTAACTCTAATCCTTACCTAGAATATACTCTTTCCTCATTCCCTCTTCATTGAAAACTGAATGTTCTTCAAGATTCAGTTCAAGCTACATATCCTGGATGGAACCTATTCTGGTCCCCCAGCTGTAAATCTCCCCCTCCATCAGAAATTATGCTATGTATACTTGGTATATATTTTATTATCTCTCTTTGTGTTGTTTTCTCCGATAGCATGTAGGCTTCTTGAGGGTAGGTGATGTTTCATTTTTGTGTTCGTATTTCCAACATCTAGGGCAACAACTTACAAGTAGAAGGTGCCTAATGAATGCTTGTTAAATGAATGGATCAAGGGGGAGCTTGATGAAGTTTTGGTCATGACAGTTACAATCATTGGTTTGGCCAGTCTAGGCTGGAAGCACATTATGGAATATATAGAGAACAACTTGGAGTGCTCAAGCTTAATAAATCAACATGTATCAATTGAGTACTTATATATTCCAAGCATTTAAAAGGAAATATAGAAGGGGCAAAAGAATTATGAGACAGAAGACAAAAGAATTATGAGAGAGGCTCTGGCCTTTAAGAGGCTTAAAACCCAGTTGGCAAGATTCTATAATCAAACTGGATTATCCGCCACAGCACTCCTCTCATCAATGTCTTTTTCTTCCCCATTTCAGTGCCTTCATTGCCTTCACCTATCTGATTTACCCTCTATGCCACTCAACATCCCCCAGGAATTCTCCCTTGTTTTATCTCTCAATAGGAAATGACCTTTTGTTTATCAGAGCTTACATGTTCTACTGTAGTTAGGTGTCTTATTCCCCACTTAAGAATTGTTGGTCTTACTTTATTTTTATTCTTGAGATATTTTTTATCTTTAAGATTTTATTTTCTCCTTGAGAGTTGTTGTTTTTATTTTATTTTTTCTTTGTATGCTGTTCATGTAACAGATACTTAATCAATGTTTTCGAGCTGTATAGAATAGCTATATCTGAAAAATAACAAGTCCTATAGTCTGGAAATAAAAGCTAAAATGTATGGCACACTCTGTAGTGCGATACTATGTCTATTTTATAAAGGGACTTACTGAAGGCTAGAGTGATCAAGGAAAGCTTCTAGGGGAGTGTAGAATTTTAGCACATCCTGAAAAGGTTGGAAGCTTTAGGATGGGTTGAGAGTACTGAGGAATAAAGGGAAATAGGCAGAAATAAGCATTATGTACTCAAGGGGAAATGAGACCAGTCTGACTAAGGCTGAAAAGTAGTCAGAAATAAGGGTTCTGATTATAGAGGATTTTAAAAAAGCAGGACCTAGTTCTGTAAAAGAAGGAGAATTACATTAAAACTTTTTGAACACAGAAGTAATTTAATGAAAGCTCTCATTGAAAATTTGTATGATAGCAGATTGAAATATAATAACAAGAAACAAGAGTCAGGGATATTAATACAAATAGAGATAACTATGTAAAATTCATATTTAGCTATATATTTACGAGGATATACAAACCTTAAATAATAAGCCAACAAATTATTAAATTTCTGGAATCTGAAATGCCTCAGGTTTAAATGAGTTAAAGAAAAAAAAATCATGTCAATGATTAGACAAGATAGAACATAGCGTAAGGGTGATAAGACAGATAAAAGAATGCCTGTAACTGGAATTAGACTATTAAATATGTATAAAAACCAAATAATATCAATATTAATACTTTGATGATAGGTAAAACTTGAAGGCAAAAGAAGTTACAATTAAATAGGACAATTCACACATTCTCTGGTGACCATCAAAATGAGGAGGTAGATCAAATAGCTTACACAGGCTGTGTAAATAGGAAATATCATTTCATTATTTTTGTGGTCTTATCACATTATAATGCTAATGAGGAGTTTAAGCAAAAAGATGAATATGATTACAACTTATTAATCAAAATCTCTTGCCAGAAATGGAAAGATAGAAAAAATCTACACAGGATTAGACAAAATTCTCCAAACCAGTCAATATGTACTATGTTATATATTGTTCCTACATTGCTACACCTCCCAGTATTTGACTCTGATTATTGAATGTATTTTCTCCATAGGTATTTCACCTTTGTAACAGTCTTTTTTCCCAAACTTAACATAAAGCTAGGAATTTTTCTCTGTCCTTTGAAAGTCTCAGTGCCAACAAATTCAGAACTATACGTGGTCAATAAATATTCAAATGCTGTGATTTGTGATTCCTCAAGGTGCATATAAAGACCCACACAGGCCTCCTGAGGTTCTCTAATAAGTGCTTATTTTCTTTAACAAGTCCTTTATTCATCTTTCGTCTCATAGGTGTCATAGTCTAGCCAGGTATCAAAATATTCCTTGCTCATGTCATCCTAAAAATAATTGTAATTGTCCATAGAGGATGTCCTTGGATTGTACTATTTGAATGATAGCTATGCCTGGGGCTAAGGTGCTGTTTCTGTTGATAATGGATTTCTATTGGAAGGTGATATCTCACTACACAACAGTATCCTTACATAGTTTAGAATGCATTCTGCTTTTTAATGCAAGGAATTTTTTGACTTTTTAAGTTATTCATGCATACCTTTAAGAAAGAGAGGATTTAATGACTAATTTTCAAGTGTTACCCCTTTCAAGGTATCTGTTTGTTCATATATTGAAGTATTGGGGGAGGTTATATAAGACATCAGTGGCATTATATAACTCTCCTAATAGAAGAGTTATATTCCCCTTCCCCAGAGACTACAACATGGTGTGAAGGACCTTCAAATAGCTGTCCTTGATAAAGATATCTATATTTCTATACTGTGCAACAGATACATGATAACTGAGTAGCTGTGGTGGCTTCTTCCAAAGCTCTCCTTTATAGAGGGCAGAAAATGAACTTTCAGCTTAATCCATTTCCTCCTGTAAGGTCAAAATTGGGGGAGGGGAACCTGTGGTTTCCAGGTCACATGTGGCCGTCTAGGTCCTCAGGTGTGGCTCTCCAACTGAATCCAAACTTCATAGAACAAATCCCCTTTATAAAAAGATTTGTTCTGTAAAAATAGGACTCAGCTGAGGCTTCAGGTTCCTTACTCCTGGACAAAATACTTCTCCCAGGATAAACTAATCACTTCTAAATCTCATCACCAAATTGCTACCTGAGCACTGGGTATTCAGCACCTCTCATGTACATACCCCAGTCTTTTTCAGTTTCCTTTTAGAGGCTGTATTCCTATACCAGGTTATAAGTTTTTTGAGAGCAGGGAATCTCTTTCTTTTTATTTGTATCCCTAGTACTTAGCACAGTTTCTGGCATATAGTAGATATTTGAAATTTTTTTATTGAATTGAATTACTTAAGTCCCATATATAATCCTGTGAAATTTCCTTGACTGGAGATTTTTTGGATACTAGTGGAGTTTGTATCAAACCATATACTACTAGTGTTAGTGAGCATCTACTAGAGCCTTCTTCATTAATTAGCTTAGAACCCTACTCACTGCACTATTAATCATCCTGTTTGAATCCCCAAAATGTAATCCATGTGTTAATTGAATAAAGATAGACATGGTTTGATCTTGAAGGCTTATCAATAATTTTATACTCTCTTTGGCTTGAATTCCATCCCTCATATATCCCCCATCCCAATTTCATCTGAGTAACTTGACAACATTCTTGTTCATTCTATGGTATTGGAATCATTTTATCTACTAACAACAAGGGTAACCAATGATCATCCAGAACAAAATTATGTTTTTAAAAATTGATATATAAAGATATTAATGGAACTTTGACTCAAGTCCCATAGGGACTCTTCTACTCAACCAACTCCAGTGATTTCTTATTAATTCTCAGACAAAACATAAACTCCTCTGTTTAACTTATAAAAACAGATATAAACTGTCTGAATCCTGGAATGGTGGATTGTAAGGGCAAGCAAAGTAGTATCTTTTTGTTTTTGTTTTACTATAAGTGCCTCTGAATAATGTGATTAAGGAGGATCTTTCCCATCCATGGCTAGACCTGGGAAGATTTGTAGGAAAATCCATATCTTTTTTTTATGAGGCACTGTTTCTCAAGGGATGAGATGCCCTCTTGCTCTAAAAAGTGTATAAAAACTTGGAGGTGTGGTTTTACTTTGGGGCTTAGTTTTTGGAAGAAGGTTAATGTACCAGATGAGACTCTGGGAAACTATTAAGCAACCCCTGGCTTTGAAAACCCAGATGTTGATGCTTCCCTCTCCAGTTGAACCTGTCTGTTAAGTTGTGATATATGTATTGATTATGGTCAGGCAAAGGAAGCCATGTCTTTGATCTTTGATTATTCTATATTTTCTCTAAAGTTCAGAGTGATGACTCCCCTGAACTAGGTAAGTGATACATGTGTTTGGTTAAAGAAATGATACATGTGTTTGATTAATGTGATTGTTAACCCCTCAGAGATACCTTACCTTTTATGAATGCAGATCTAAGAACCTGTAATAGCAGTCCCTGCTGTGTATGTTGGAGTGCTTAATGATACAGGTGTTATCTTCAGTGGACGTCTCTCCTTAAACTCCCCACCCCTGCACCACCTTCACTGCTAGTGTCCTTCTTCCCAAAGGAACTTGAATTTAATTAGTTCATTTATGTTCATTATATTGATATTGTGTATATATTTTTATATGTACTTGTCTTCCCCATTAGAATGTAAGCACCTTGTGAGCAGGTATTATTTTATTCTCCATATGTGTAACCTAGTGCTTGAATATAAGAGAGACTTAATAAATACTTGATTAACATGCTGAAACTCACATTGCAAAAAGAAAAGTCCCTACCAAGTAGTTGCAGGGTCAAAATTTCTTCTTCAAAATCCAGACTTTGTGACTCAAACCCACTGGTATCCAGTTAGTTTACTGAGACTTTCCTGGATTCTGGAAGCTCAGAAAGCCTAAAATGTTGGGGCAATAGTCAATACCTCCATCTCCAAGACTGCCACTTCTACTCAACATTTTTTTAAGACTACGTGTGTGTATTCCTTTACTCCTCCCAGCAGCCTTCACTACCACCCACTACCCTGTAATTGGTGCAAGCTGTTTGTGTATCTTTGCATCAACCTTCAGCTCATAGAATTCTGGGAAATGTGTCTGTTTTCCTCTAATCAATTGATATTCCTCCTTGCAGAAGTGGTCAGGAGAAAGAAGCATAGTAAATTTCAAAGAATGTTTGTTACATTTCCATTAGGAAGTTTTAGTGTACTCTACCAATAACTACAATTTTATTCAAAAGAGGATTTACTAAAATAAGTATGCTCTTAGCATACTTGTAATCTTTATATTTAAATGATAACGGAGAAAGAATTGGGATACATGTAGATAAACAGCTTTCTTGATTCACTGTGAGTCATCTCTGAAATTCTCTTAATTGGAACTCTCCAGGTCTTTCGTAAGACAAGACTAAAGTTAAATAGCTGGATAACTCAATATTTAATTATTGAGTATATGTAGCATATAATTATATGTAACATAAATTCCCTTTTGCAACTTAAGAATGGCAAAGAGTAATAAAAAACTCCTACAAAAACAAAAAAAGTTAAAATTATTCTATCTTAATAACTACACAAGCAATAGAAAATATCCCAGTGAAAAATTGTAGACTTCGAAGAAAACACGCTTCTATTAACTTATTCATTTAATGCACATTTGAAGGTTAACTGTGTATAAATATAAGTAGTGAAAAAGCCCACTTTTCTACAAATGGCAACTTATGAGATATATCTTCATTTGAAATAAAGCATTTTAATTTAATATTTAATAACAATTTCAAATTAGGTAATCTTTGTAAGAAAGAAAAAGGCATAGGCTTTCAAAAATTCTTTCTTGTAGTAAGAAAGTGACCCTATGTTCTTAAAGGCAATGCCAATGGAATGTAACTCTAGAAATTTTCAATATGCTAGAAAACTTTTATGGATGGTATTGGGAATAAATCAAGTTGATAAATAAATAAATCAACCTGACAACAATCTCAATTAAATACAGAAAAGCTAATAACACTTGTTTGCTCCCTTCAATACAGACACAAATGGAAGGAAGATTATCCATGTTCTAGAAATTTGAAAATGAGGAAGAGACTCCTATCCATAGTAATCCTTTCATTTAGTTGGCCTTCCTCTTCACACAATGAATGTTACTGTGCTAACTATTAGTCCTTACTACAGATGGGAAAAAGAAGCCTTCCCATGGGACTTTTATATCCAAGTATCTCTTAAGGAATGTTAATTACTGTAACTAATGACAGGAATGAGTTTCTCTGAGCTTCCAAATATGCATACAGATTAGGACAAAAGTATGATAGGTGCCCAGACTGTGATGGTGCGACAGTTCCAAAAACAATTTTCCACCTTTATCTCTTGTATAGGAAAAGTCACATCTCTGATGTGTGTTCGAGATGCTCTTACCTCTTGAAGGGTTCAAAGATAACCACTGGGAGAGACCAGTGTATTACGTTTTATCTCTTCTTATAGATCTATGCTTTAGGCTTTTTCAGCACAGTGATAGTTTTAGGGTGGGGAATGGGACTGGCATGTTACCAGAATTCTCAAAGCCAAAAGATTTCCAATCATTGATGTCAAGTGATATGAGACTCTCTGGACTCAAATAAACATTTTATCCATGAGCTCATATTGGGCAAAATTTAAAGAGCAAAATTTAAAAAGTAAGCAGAGTCTTCCTGAGGGTATCTAAGGAAGAAAATAAAAACAGGATGACAAACAAGAACAATAGGAAAAGTCTAATTAAACCTACTCACTACAATTCAAATATCACAGTCTCAGACAAGTGTACTTACAGAAAAGGAGAAAAATAGTAAGAGAGATTGGAGGGCAGCTGGATTAGATCAAGAATATATAGAGAAGAAAACTACCCTAGAAGCAACAAAATTATTATGACATCAAGAACCAATTCACAAGATACTGAGAGAAAAATACAAAAGACATTGTAAACAGTTTTTACCTTGTTGACATAGGAGAAAGAAAGAAATTTCTAGAACATAAACAGTCCTTCCAATTGTTCAAGTGAGAGCCTCTAATTAAGGGGGCAAACGAGTGTTGAAAAGCTTCTTTGTATTTAGCTGAGTGTGTTGTCAGATAGCAAACCTGTTCTGTTGCCAATCCCATCCATAAAGCCTTTCCACAATGCTGGAAATTGCCAGTTACATTCCATTGAAATAGCCTTCAAGAACTTAAGGCCACCTTCTTACTAGAAGAGAAAATCAAAGTAGTACTTTTTGAAGCCCTATGTCTCTTTATTTTTTACAACATATGACAGAGATAGAAAGAAAGAGAGAAGGAAACAGGGCAGGAGGGAACAGAGAGAGAAAAAGAGAGGGCAGAGAGAAACAGAGCAAGAGAGAGACAGAAAGACAGAGAGACAATAACAGAGACAGACAGACACACACACAAACGTAGCACAAGAGAATATCAACTACTTATATTCCTATTTTCTCATACATAAAAATGTTATGAGAATAATCCTCACTTACCTTGTGGGCATTAGGGAGATTTGTAAGTGATATTCAATACAGTTCTACATCATGAAACAAGAGACTGAACTATATAAAGTTCATATGGGACATAACAAACCAAGAGCTGGCCTCAGTGTCAGGAAGACGTGCGTTCAAGTTCTCCCTCTGACAGATACTGATTGTGTTAACCTAGGCAACCCATTTAGCCTCTGAGTATCATTTTATGGCTGTGCATTGTAGCTCAGGCTCACTGTAGTTCAGCATTGATGGAAGGTGTTTCTTTATTGGAAATTCTCTATACCAATGAAATCACAGGTCTAGTCTAAAGTATAGAGAATACAAGATCCCATTGTGCTTATTGTTTTCTGATTAATAAAAATGCATTCAATTCAGTAGAGTAAGACATCACCTTAAAGGCTAGCTTCCTAAAAGTTGCCTCCCATGTATACATTAAAATGATCTGTCTCCATAAAAGCAGATTCTAAATAGAAGTGGGAATGAATCCTTATACATGAAGCGGTTGTTCATAATGCTTCTGTTTGTGGATGACATTTTTCTACTTTGCTAGTCAGAACATTTGAAAGCTTCCTGGAATGGGCCCATAATTACCCCAAAGGGCTTTGCCTAGCTATCTAGATATGAAAAAAAAAATCAAGTGATTGAATAATGTTTGCTCTCTAGATTGTTACATGGAGTTGGAAAATAACCACGGCTTGGAAACAGAATAATGGGTTAGGCATTGAATTAAACAGAAGGAGAGTGGGTTTTGGAAAGCTGGAAAGTTGTTTTAATTTTAGTCTAGAAACAAAGCCTCATCTTTAATATATATCTATATCTATATCTATATCTATATATATATATATATGCATGTATGTATGTATTGGGCCAAAATTCATGGAATTACATAATATCTGAAGAATTAAAAATGAGTATCATTAATAGGACAATGGAAAAGCACATAGTAGATATGAAAAGGTTATGGAACAGAAAAATAATAAATTATGAATCATGAAAGCAAGAAGCAGCTATTTGGTGGAGTGAATAGAGGTCTGTACCTGTAATTAGGAAAATCTGAGCTTAAATCTTGCCTCAGATACTCTTTATGTGACCATGAACAAGTCATTTAACCTCTGTTTGCCTCAGTTTCCTCATTTTCCAGTTTCCCCTTTAATCTCTTCCTACCAGTTGTTTGACACTTACTGTCTCGATTGTGAGTTCCTACATCTGCTGCTGCTGCTACTACTGCCCCGGCCACTGTAGCTCTCACAGTTGCCTTCAAGACCCTCTGCTGGCCCTTCTGCCAAGTGTACCTCCGTGTCAGAGACCTCTTGTTATGAACTGAATTATTTTTGCCTGAAAAAAAATGTATCACCCTGAATTTTTATTGTGTCTACTACTTGTAAATTCAATTTGAGACATTAGTTAAAAGTTGTTTGGAGGGGAATGTTGGGAGAGTTTGGCTGGGCTATGCCTCCTAATTCAACATCTTGGCTTCACCTCTGATTCCAAGTACTTTCTGTTCAGGTATACTAGATAAGCTTTTAACCTCAGGATTACTTGTCTAGTTTGTTTTCACAATTTCCATAATTCATATTCCTTATACTCACATGGCTCTATGTGAGAATTTATACCGAATTAGTGTATTTTGTATCTGTTGGAAGTGCTAATATGTGTGTATGTGTATAAAGTCTCCTAAGACAGCAAGTGTTTGTGTGCAACATTAGTGGGATGGGCAACAATGCTAATGAAATAATGACATTTTTCTTAATTTTTAAAGAAGTTTGTGGCATCCCAGTTTATTGCCATAAAACCAACTGCCATTGGTTTTCCCTCAAGCTCCAAATTTCTCAACTTACCAGGAGTCAGAGAAAAAATTTGAAAGTCACTTTAGATTTTCCTGTGTAGCACAATTTCATGAATAGAAGTCTTACTTTGATCTAGAAATGGAGAGAAAGGAAAGAGACCAAAGTATGGAAAAAGGAGGAACAAAACAAATACAAGACAACAACAAAAACCCAACAAAACTGGAGAATTTAGTCAACCTTCAAATGTATATTTACAATGTAATAAATTCTAGAAATTGACATTTTAAAGTTTTATAAGGATATTCCTCCAATCTGAGGTCAACTTAAACATTGTTTTCCCTAGTTTGCTTACAGTTCCCCCCTGATTCTTTCTCCTAACTATAGGGTATCCTCTTGCCCTTCTCTCCCTACTACTTCACCTATAAGATACTGGATATTTATCCAGTGACAAAAGACATATTCATTATCTGCCTTACCGCCCATTTGTAAACATTGTCAGTTTCTATCTGATCTATGAAAAAAATAGGAAGCAGTGTGTAAAGTCTATCTGTTACATTCTGATGGTGAACTCCTAGCACTCATATTTTGGAAGCATAGATGGCGTTCCAACTAACGTATCAAGTAAAGAAGCTTGATTTTAGACTGAGCGGGGAGATGAGAACTGTCCCCGCAGATTCTCCGGAAACATTGTATGTAAGTTCATCACACCTGCAGAGAGAATGAGAGGTTGGCCTGGATCACGCTCAGATTAAAGAAAGTATACTTCTAACCAGAATGATCACCCCCAAACTTCAAATTAGAAAACAGTGAACAATAGTGAATGAGGCTGTCAAAAGGGATTCATGAACTCCTGAAGCAAACGGACCCTATATCTATCCTACTTCTGGATATAGTCTCCTTGTTTCTTTTGTTTTTCTGGCTGTTTACCTTGTTTGTCAGATTTGTTTTCTGCAAGCCTAGTACCCTCCACCTGCAGATGCCTGATCACTTCAACTAGACGTCACCCCCTGTCTGATGTGCTGTGTCACCCCTGGACCTGGTGTTGACCAAGCTCCAGAAGCCAGCTGAGGAAGTTTTCCCTTCAGTGGGACCTCTTGGGGCAAGGACAGCTTTATGTCTAATCTCAGCAGGAAGTAGCTATGATAGAAGAAACTTTGCTCCCATTTATTTGAGGTAGGGATAATAGAGTGCTTGTGCTCAAGACCCACCCTAAGACACTGTTTTATGGGCTTATTTTGTGTGATCCTGGTTATATTGTTGTAAAGTTCTGTTGATACTAGTTGCCCCACCACCTGACCCACATAATGAATATGAAAGATCTTGGGGCCCAGGTAATAGGGAGATCTTTCTCATTCATTAATAGACCCATGTGACCTATCTCTGTCACATGAGTCTGAGTCACATGGTGGGAGGAGTTTGCTAAATGGGTGGAACAGGAAGAAGCAGAGCTAGACACAACTGAGAGGAAGTTAGTCATGAGAATAGTCAGAACTGAAGGATGCAAGTAGCTGGATAGTGTGAGTGAAAGAGCTTGTTTGTGATTTTGTTTAAGGAAGCCTGCTTATGATTTATCTAACAGAGCTGGTTTGTGGGAAATCCAGCAGGGGCAAGGCATGGGGAAAGTGTTGTTCCCTGCATTGTTATTTTGTATAGATTTTTGTTACTGGGACGGATTTGGCTTCTTGGTGTCTGAATAAATGTTTTGGTTCCGTCTTCCATGTGGAGACTGTGGTATTTCAAGATCCAGAATTGTGCTGGAATATTCATAACGGCTGTAAGTGTTGTAAATATCACATTGGTGCTACAATTACTATCAACTCGTGTGTCTGTAGAATGAAGGGATCTGCTTTTATTCTTTTCAAACTACTGAGTTTTCTGTAGAACTAGTTTCAGAATACCTAAATTTATTTATAATTTTTTCTGTATTACATTACAGATAGGTGGTTACTCATTTATCTTCAAAATTTATTTCTATAATTGAGGAATATGAAACTTAAAGCAGGCACTGTAATGTCACACAGAGAGCAATGCACACATAGAGACATCCCTCACTTCACTGACTCATTTTGTCACCCAAATATTTTGATACCTTCATTACCTGACATAACTGAATTTATTATATCCACTTCTGCTTGCAATCATATTTTTTATAAAGCACAAAAAACCAACTTTCTTAATATTTCTACCCCTGCAAAAACTCTCTAACAACAACAAAAACCAACTAACCAACGTGCAAGTAAATAGGGAATCACAAATATTTCTAGGAGAATAATTAATTCTAAATATAAGCATCCTCTGTGACTTACAATATACTAATGGCATGGGTAAGCTATCAGAATATGCCTCTATTATAACTTTCAGTATTGGTCTTCTACTGATACTTTCCTTTTCATCCCTCAAGAT
>JAQQSK010011846.1:0-12113 GCA_028658325.1 Potorous gilbertii
GAACTATTTTCTTCAGTGAGCTTTTGAACCTCCTTTTCCATTTGGCTAATTCTGCTTTTGAAAGCATTCTTCTCCTCACTGGCTTTTTGAACCTCTTTTGCCAATTGAGTTAGCCTATTTTTCAAGGTGTTATTTTCTTTGGCACTTTTTTTAGGTCTCCTTTAGCATGGTGTTGATGTGCTTTTCATGCTTTTATTTCATCCTTCTCATTTCTCTTCCCAGTTTTTCCTCCACCTCTCTAACTTGATTTTCAAAATCCTTTTTGAGCTCTTCCATGGCCTGAGTCCATTGAATATTTATTTTGGATGTTTGGGATACAGAAGCCTTGACTTCTATGTCTTTCCTGATGGTAAGCATTGTTCTTCCTCATCTGAAATGATGGGAGGAGATATCTGGTCACCAAGAAAGTAACCTTCTATGGTCTTATTTTTTTTCCCCCTTTTCTGGGTATTTTCCCAGCCAGTTACTTTCTGTGTTTCCTCTCCACACCCACCTCGCCTCCAGATCCACCCAGCCAGCACTTGGGGTCTGAGATTCAAATGCTGCTTCTCAGCTTTAGGGCTAAGGTGGGGCGGGGCTGCTATTCAGTGTGAGTTCAGGTGCTCAGGTAGGGACAGGCCTGCCATATGGGGCTCAGTTCCCTCAGGGGGTTTATGCGGATTCCTTCAACAATGGATCTGGGCTCCTGCCTGCTTTGGGAGCCCTTGTCTGTTGCTGCCTCCACTGCTGCCTCCCAAGGGGGCCTGAGCTATGGGGACACCCCACTCCCCTCTCGGCCAGTCAAAAAGACCCTCTCACTGACCTTTGGTGTCTGGGGTGGAGGGACCTGAGCAGCCACTGGAGATTCTGTCCCTGAAGCCTGCTCAGATCTGGTCCCCTCGGTGCCGTGCAGCCAAGGCAGGGCTGGGCTCTGCTCTGGGGCCAATGCATGATGGACCTTTGGTTTCAGGTTTTTAGGTCTCTTTAGAACAGAAATCTCCTCCACTCCATTGTTCTGTAGCTTCTGCTGCTCCAGAATTTTTTGGGAGTTCTTCTTTACAGGTATTTTATGGACTGCGGGTTAGGAGCTAGCATATGTGTATCTTTCTGTTCCGCCATCTTGGCTCCTCTCCCAGTTCTGCTGTTTTTGTCATAAATAATTCAAAGTCTTTCAGTTCATTAAGTGTTTCTTTTTTAAAATTCAGGATTCTACTTAACTTTGCTGCAAAAGTTACTCTTGGTTGTAACCCCAGGTCTTTTGCTCTACAAAATATAGTATTCCTTCAGTGTAATAGTTGGTAAGTCTTGCGTAATCCTTATTCTAGTTCCATGATATTTAAATTGCTATTTTTTCTTAGTGCTTTCAATATTTTCTCCTGGGAGAAAGCTCCCTTAACCTGGGAGCTTTGAAATTGGACTATAAGTTCCTGTAAGTTTTTCTCCTGAGATCTCTTTCAGGTGGTAATGTGGATTCTTTCTATTTCTGCTTTGCCTTCTTGTTCCAGAATTTCAGGGCAATTTACCTTGATAATTTCTTGTAATATTGTATGAAGATTCTTTTTCTGATCATAGCTTTCAGGAAATCCAACTATTCTTACATTGTCTTTCCTTGATCTGTTCTCCAGATCAGTTGTTTTTCTGATGAGATGTTTCCCATTCTCGTCCATTTTTTCATTCTTTGGATTTTGTTTTATTATTTCTTAGTGTCTTATAACATCATTAGCTTCCCCTTGCCCAATTCTAGTTTTCAAGAAATTATTTTCTTCCATAAGTTTTTGATTTTCTATTTCCAGTTGATTGGCTTTCTTTTCATAATTGTCTTGATTTTCTTGGCTTGCTCTTATTTTTTTTCTGGTTTTTTCTTGATCTCTCTTATTTGATTTTTAAAGTGCTTTTTAAGTTCTTCCAAGAACTCTTTTTTGTGCTTGGAACCATGTGATGTTTATCATTGAAAAAGAAGTGACTTTTTTTAACTCCACTATCTTCCTCTGAATATGAACCCAGATCTTCTCTATCCCCATAGTAACTATCCATGGTTGGATTCTTTCTCCTTTGCTTACTCATTTTTACTTCATTTCATTTTATTTTTAGCAGTTATTACTATAATCAAATTCTAGTTCCAAGGTGTGAGAAAGGATGCCCCAAGCCTCATATCCTGCTTACTGTTATTTTCTGAACTCTGTCGGGGAACCCAACTTTGGACCTTTTTCTCCACTCCAAAGTCACCAGCCACACTGCTCTGCAAGTGATGTTGCTCTCTATGGTCCCTCTGGTGGCTGCAAACTACCACTGTCCTCTCTGCCCTGGAACTGAAACCAGGCACTCTGCTCTCCTGCAAGTGCCCATAATCATCGGAGTCCCCATCCCTCTGCTACTGCACTCACCAGGCATGTGCTAGCTCCTTCTCCTCCATAGCCCAGGACTGAGTCTGGTCAGCACAGTTATGCTTGGGCTCTCTCAACAGTGGAAGGTCCTTCAGTCTTCTACTTAGCAATCTGACTCCCACATTTTCTATGAGGTGAAAATTTCTGAGACTGAGGCTGCCTACCAACCTAGCTGCCCCCACGGCTTGTGGTTTGTTGATTCCCCGGAGTCAGCCTGGAGGTGTTTGCACTTCACTCAGGCTGAACCTTTGCCCCTGGAAGTAGAGTCTTTCCTGGGGTCTTCTCAAGTTGTCTTAGAAAGACACTTTACCTCCATTCCTTTTTATTTCTGCTGCTCTATGTTCACTCTGAGGCAATGTTCTGTCTTTTTTATGGAAGAAATTTGGAGAGCCAAGAATTTTCTGACCTACTCCATCTTCCTAGAATCCTCCTCCACAATAGGCACTTAAATGTTTATTGACTGACTGACTAAACAACTCTGAAACTTTAAAGAATTTGACTAATGTGGAAATTTGTCTTGTTTGACTATATACATTTTTAATGGGTCTTGCTTTTCTTGATTTCTCAGTATGTGAGGGGAGGAGAGGAAGAGAATTCAGAATTGAAAATAAAATAAAATTGAATTAAGAATTCTGAACAAGACAGCAATCAATCACAGCTTCAAATAATTTGTAATTGAAATGTTTTCCATCCCTTGTCAAAGAGAGGACTAGAGTTATAGAACCAGACATGTTCTTGGATGTGACCAAACTACATATATTCTTATTTGGTTTTGCCTTACTATGACGATTTATTTATTTTTTTTGTAAGAGAACACTTCTGTTAGAGAAGAGATGATTAGTAACAGACAATTTCCTTATTTTACAGAAGAGAAAAATGAAGTTCAGGAAAAGGGACTTAAAAAGTCACGCAGAGTTAGGAACAAGAGTTTGGACTAGAACCTAGGCCTTCTGACTCCCAGTCCAATATTCTTTGTACTACAGTACAGCCATTTATGTAGGCATAGGGACTAGATGCTTTCCTTGGTGGTCTATGGCTCTGTGACTCTGAATTCCCAGTCATAAAATATGGAGGTTGGTAGGACCAGGGACCTGATTTGAGAAGAGATTGATAAGAAGGAGAGGATATAGTGATGAAAGGGAAAGAAGAATTATACTATTAAAATATTCCTTTCCTTCTGACAAAAGATTGTCTCAACTGAACGGAATACCCTCTCCCAAACTATAACCCCTGGCACTGTAAAACTTAGCATTCAAGAAGATAGAATGAGATTGGGGTTCAGGGGGAAATGATATAAGCAAATAATGAACTTTATAAAGTTGAAGACAAGAAAAATAAAATTACAATTGACAGTAAAGCAGCTGGCCTCTTGCTCTGTAGTTGCTTTCCTATGGAAAAATTTTTTTAAAATGAAGTTCTTATTGATGTGGTTTTTTTATCTTAGCATAATTTCCTCCCCTATCCCTCTCCATTCCACCCCCAAAGAGACATCCCACCTAACAAATAATATGTTTATATTATATATATATACATATATATATGTATATATATATATAATATAATATCTTTTAGACCAAAAAAGAAAAGAAAAAACCTCACCATAACTGATCAATACATTGAAAAAGTCTGCACTGTACAACACTTGTGAATCTTTTCCCTCTGTAAAGAGATAGTGTCAGGTATCTAACTATTCCTTCCAGTCATTTTTCTTTTTAATAAGTTTGAAACACCATCTTGTGTGTGTGTGTGTGTGTGTGTGTGTGTGTGTACTTGTTCTTCCTATTTTTACCTTGTATTACCATTGTGTGTTTTATTTTCTTGATTCTGCCTAATTCACTTTGCAGTTATTCATGTAGATCTGTCCATGCTTTTCTATGTTGTTCTTGTTCAATTGGTTCAGTCATGTCTAGCTCTCCATAACCCCATTTGGGATTTGCTTGGTAAAGATACTAGAGTGGTTTGCCATTTCATTCTCCAGCTCATTTTATAGATGAGGAAACTGAGACAAACAGGATTAAGTGACTTGCCAAGTGTCAGACAACTAGTACATGTCTGAGGTCACATTTGAACTCAGGTCTTCCTGACTCCCCGCTGAGCATTCTGTACACCTAGCTGCCCCATGATTCTCTATAGTCATCACATTTGTCATTTCTTACAGCATAGTCATATGCCATTATATTCATTACCATAATTTGTTTAGTCATTCCCCAATCAAAGGCTACTCATTTTGTTTCCAATTCTTTGCTCTCAGGAAAAGTGCTATTATAAATATTTTGATGTCTCTGGGGACTTTTTTCTTATCAATGGGTTTTTGGGGGCATGATGGAATCTTTGGGTCAAAGGGTACAGACATTTCTTATGTTGTTCAGTCAGTTTAGCCATATCGAACTCTTCATGACTCCATCTGGAGTTTTCTTGGCAAAGATACTAGAGTGATTTGCCATTTTGTTTTCCAGCTCATTTTACAGATGAGAAAACTGAGGCAAACAGGGTTAAGTGACTTGCCCAGGGTCACATAGCTATTACCTGCCTGAACCCAGATTTGATGTCAAGTCTTCCTGAGTCCAGGCTTAATGCTCCATTCTTTGTACTACCTAGCTGCCCCTTTGCTTTCCAAAAGACTTGTAAAGATTTACCGCTCCACCACGTAGCAATGTGATTCTCTTACCGCAACCGCTCCAACAGTGATGGTCGCCATCTTTCGTCATCTTTACCAATGTGCAGGGCATGTTGTTTTGACTTTCATTTCTTTTATAATGAGTAATCTGAAACGTTCTTTCATATGATTATTAATAGTCTATAACTCTTTTGATAACTTTGTCTGCTTATCTATTAGGGAATGGCTTTTGGTTATAGATATAGATAATAATAGATACAAATATAGACATATATTGTGTGAGTGAATTATTTACGTATCTTGGATGCCAAAACCTTATCTGAGAAATTTGATATAGTTTTGTTTTTTATCCATCATACCACTTCCCTTATCCTAGATGAAATAAATTTGATTGTACAAAAGCTTTTCATTTTCTTCTAATCAAACAGCTTGATATTAATATTCCTATGTTTCTGTAATTCATGATAATTCATGGTAGCAATATTCCTATGATTCTGTAATTCATGATAATTTCCCCCCATTTGCTCTCCAATCTTCCACCTGGGCCCACTCCCTCCCCCTCTTCTATGGGTGCTAGTTGTTTCCTTCCCTGATTTCCCCTCCCCTGAGACAGGATAAGTGGTCTCTCTAAGCATTAAATCCCTGAAGGTTACACCCATTACGAGGCCCCTATCTCCTCTTATAGAAGATCTTTCTCCCTCATATGGGAGTGTTCATCAGTGGTTCTCTCTCCCATCAATGAAACAAGAATTCTCCCTTCCCTGCCTTATTTCAGTCCCTCCTTTTGCCTCATCACCCATTCTACTGTAGGTTCTCTTCTTCCTGAGAGACTAAAGGTATTATTTTCCCTTCAATATTAACTTTTGACTTGGTTAAGGTACATTGCATATTTATTCCCTTCTCTTCTTCCTCTACTATCTCCATTTATGCATTCTTGCCTTCTGTTCAGTTCCACAAAAACACTGATTGATCTGTAAGTAGGAGTGCTATAAGATTTCATTCAAGATGTTTTAGGACCATTTCTCCCCCATCACTGCTTTTTGACTTCTGCTTTTACACTTGTCTCCTCATGTACTTTTAGAAAGAAATTTCTTAAAGGTCTCTCTATTGTTATTTTGTTGTTGTTATTGTTGTTTTTCCTTATTCTACTTTCATGTATTTAAATTATCTGAGGTTTTTGAAAGGCAAACAATTTATTTGGGTCTGGTTTTCATTCTGAAAATGCTTCAAATGCTTCTTTTTTTATTGAATGTCTTTTTTCATTAATGGTTAACTAGGCTCAGGTTTTGTGGGGTATGTCTCCTTGGGTTTTATCTTGAGCTCCTTTGCTCTTTGGAATATGTTACATTTCCTTTTGAAGTTTTAGTGAGTGAAGACTAATATTATATTATTCAAACTTCCTTTCCTTTATATTTGATGGACACTTGCAGAATTTCTTGTTGGCAGTGGAATTGTTAAATTTAACTTCTATGTGTCTTAGAGGAGAATTACGTTTTATTTTTGTTTTTTTTCTGGAGGCTATCTATGGGTTCTTTCAATTGGCACATTATTTTCAGTGCTCAGAATTTCTGGGTAGTTTTTTAATATTATTACTTGTATTATGATGTTCAAGTTAGCTTGTGTTCTTCTGAGAGACACTTAAGTTATCTTTACATATTCTGTCTTCAAGATCAATATGCTTTTCTTGTATGGAAATCATGTTTTCTTTCAACATTATTACTTTTTGTTTATCTTCTTTCAGATTGTCCTCCATCTATGTACATTTGCATTCCCAATCAGTTATTTTCCAGTTGTATCCTTGGTGAAACTTGTCACCATGGATAAAAGTGTTTCTTTTCTGTCAATTATTTTTCCTGTTCAGGCAATGAATTATGTTCTCACAATTCTTATTCCTCTTTTACAACTAGTCAGAAAGATCCTATGGTGGGTCCCTGATTTCTTAGAAGCCCATATGTTCCTTTGTTTCATCAAGTATTGACTCATTTTCCCTCATCCTGCAATATTTATTCATAGATATCAGTTGTTACTATCTTCTCTATTGGTTTCCTTGCTTATATTCAAAGTCCTTAACTAAGTTTTTTTTCTCCAGAGATCTGTAGTAATTTAAGTCTTTTTTAAAACTTATTTCATCCTATTACTCACTTTCTGACTCCTTCCCTTTGCAAAGGTTTCCCTAGTAGGTTAAACCTCAAAGCCAGCTCATCCTTCTCTTATACTGAACATTTCAAATTTTACCAGTCTCAGGCTCTGTCCCAAGTGACTTTGGTGGGAGAGGGAGAAACACAACTGGCTGTATTGATAATGCATTTTTACTTATTGTTAATATAATTTTGCTTCTAAATGGGAAGACCTTCCCTACCCATTAATTGATCTAGGAAGATTTGTAGGAAGGCCCACACCTTTTGTTAATGAGGCACTGCTTCTCAAGAGTTGTGATGCTCTCTGACTCTGAAAAGTATTTAAAGACTCTAAGGTGAAGATATACTATGGGGCTTACTCTTTGGAAGTATTTGTTTAGCCAAATGAGACTCTACACAGCCATTAAGGAGCCCCCAGGCTTTGAAAACTCAGATGTTGGTGCTTTCCTCTCTGGTAACTATGTATGTTTGTAATGGTCAGACAGTTAGATCTGCCTGTTGATCTATAATACATGTATTGCTTATGTCAGACAGTTGGAAGCATGTCTGTTGATTTTGATTTCTCTGTATTATCTCTGAAACTCAAGGTGCTGACTTTTTCCCCTGAACTAAGTGAATGATACATGTACTTGATCAAAGCGATTGCTTACACCTCAAAAGTTGCCTACTCTTTGAGAAAAGCAAATCAAAGAACCTGTGATAGAAGGTCCTCCTGTATATTTTGGGGTATTTTCTGTTACAGTGGCCTCAATAGGGTGATAAGCTCTTTCCTAACTCTTTCCATTAGAGTTAGTGGAGTGCCAGTCAACCACATACACATCCTACCACATTCTCTCTGTTCTTGGCTCTCTGATTGAGCTCTACTGAAACACAGAAAGCTGACATGCTTCTGTCCTAGCCAAAGTAACCTTTTGTCTCTTGGTTTTCCCAGTCACTAGGAGGAGAGAATTGTAGAGTTGATTTTTGTTACAAGCATACGATGAGTAATGGGGGAGGGGAGACTGAGAGGTTACATTAAAGATTAAGGATTAGCCTTCTATGCTGTTAATTCATGATATTTTTACTTTGGTTGGGTTCTTGGTATCCTAGACTATGAAGATAGATGAAATTGCTTTGTCTCTTACACATAATTCTTATTTTGGAGAGTTTTGAGAAGTCATAAGAATCACAGAAAATGTCTAGTCCTTCAAGCTGTTGGTTACATGACCAGAAATTCCTATGAAAAGATTTTAACAGACAAGAATCAGTCAAACAAAAAATAAAGAATGAAAAAATAGAAGAAAATGTAAAATATCTAATTGGAAAAACAATTGACCTAGAAAATAGATCCAGGAGAGAAAAGTTAGGAATGATTGGCCTGCCAGAAAGCCACAATGAAGAAAAGTCTGGACAATATCTTCCAGGAAATCATCAAGGAAAACTGCCCAGAAGTGCTAGATTCAGAGGGCAAAATAGTCATCAAAAGAATCCACCATTCACCTCCCAAAAGGGATTCCCAAACTCAAAATCCCAAGAAATATTATTGTCAAATTCCAGAACTATAAAGTGAAGGAAAAAATACTACAGTCAACCAGAAATAAACCATTCAAATATCGAGGAGTTACTGTCAGGATCACACAGGACCTTGCAGCTTCTACATTAAAAGATCGAAGGAATTGGAATCCAATATTCCGTAAGGCAAAGGAGATGGGACTACAACCAAGGATCAATTACCCAGCAAAGTTCAACATAGCATTTCAGGCAAGGAGATGGTCATTCAGCTAAGTAAGGGATTTCCAGACCTTCTTGACAAAAACACCAGAACTTAGTAGAAAATTCAATCTTCAAATGCAGGTCTCAGGAGAGGCATAAAAAGGTAAACAAGGGGAAAAAAAACAACTTGTTACTCAATTTGGGCAAACTTTTACCTCAATGTAAGGGGAAATGATATCTGTTAATTTTGAGAATTTTATATCTATTATGAAATATAAAAGGGATATACACAGGGGGAATAGGCATAAAGTAAATGACGTGATGATAAAAATATGATTTAAGCATGCAAAGAGATTGTTAACATGAGGTGTGAAAATGAGGAAGGAGAAAATGGTAAATTACATCACAGGAAGAAGTACAAAATTATAGTAGAGGGAAAGAGGGGAGGGAGATGAGCATTGTTTGAGAGGTATTCTCATCTGATTTGGTTCAAGGAGGGAACAATAAACTTAATTAAGTATATAATTCTAACTAGTTCTATAGGCAGTAGGAGGGGAAGAGGGAAGAAGTGGGGGGAAGCTAAAGGGGAGGGAAGAAGCAGTAAGGGTAAAGGGGAGTAAAAGGGAGGGGGGCTAAAAGAAGGAAGGGAAGGCTGCCAGAGGTGGTGGTGAAAAATGAAAACTATTGAGGAGGGGAAGGGAGATGGGAGAACTAAAAGCACAAACGGTGGCAAAGAGGATGGAGGGAAATATGCGTTGTAATCATAACTGTGAATGTGAATGGAATGAACTCTCCCATAAAACGGAGATGGATAGCAGAATGGATTAAAAGCCATAATCCAACAATATGTTGTTTACAAACACATTTGAAACGGGGGTGGGGGGGGATACACCCAGGGTAAAGATAAAAGGTTGGAGCAGAATGTATTGTGCTTCAGCTGATATAAGAAAAGCAGGGGTAACAATTCTAATCTCAGACAAAGCAAAAGCAAAAATAGATCTAATCAAAAGAGATAAGGAAGGAAACTATATCCTGCTAAAAGGCACTATAGACAATGAAGCAATATCATTACTAAACATGTATGCTCCCAAGTGGTATAGCATCCAAATTCTTAGAGGAGAGGTTGGGGGAGTTGAAGGAAGAAATAGACAGCAAAACTATACCAATGGGGGACCTCAACCTCCCCCTCTCTGAACTTGATAAATTCAACCTCAAAATAAACAAGAAAGACGTTAAGGAGGTAAATAAAACTCTGGATAAGGTAGAAATGATAGATTTATGGAGAAAATTGAATGGGAATAGAAAGGAATATACCTTTTTCTCAGCAGTACATAGCACATATACAAAAATTGACCATGTACTAGGACATAAAATCCTCACAATCCAACGCAGAAAGGCAAAGACAGTCAATGCATCCTTCTCAGATCATAATGCAATAAAATTATATGTAATAAAAGGCCATGGAAAGATAAACCAAAAATTAATTGGAAACTAAATAATCTAATCCTAAAGGAGGAGTGGGTTAAACAACAAATCATAGAAATAATCAACAACTTCATTCAAGAAAATGACAATAATGAGACAACCTGCCAAATATTATGGGATACTGCAAAAGCAGTTCTTAGGGGAAGTTTTATATCTTTGAATGCCTACATAAAAAAATTGAGAAAGAAGAGATCAATGACTTAGGCATGCAGCTGAAAAAGCTAAAAAAGAACAAATTGAAAAACCCCAAGTAAATACCAAATTAAAAATATTGAAAACCAAAGGAGAGATTAATAAAATTGAAATTAAGAAAACTACTGAATTAATAAATAAAACCAATAGTTGGTTTTATGAAAAAACTAATAAAATTGATAAACACTTGGTTAATTTGATTTAAAAAAAGAAAGAAGAAAATAAAATTGCTAATATCAAAAATGAAATGGGTGAACTCACCTCCAATGAGGAGGAAATTAAAACAATAATTAGAAATTACTTTGTCCAACTTTATGCCCATAAATTCAACAATCTAAACGAGATGGATGAGTATTTTAAAAAATACAAATTACCCCGATTAACAGATGAGAAAGTTTTATACTTAAACAATTCCATCTCAGAAAAAGAAATTGAACAAACCATCAATGAACTCCCTAGGAAACAATCTCCAGGGCCGGATGGATTTACAAGGGAATTCTATCAAATATTTAAAGAACAGTTAATTCCAATACTACATAGACTATTCTTGAAAATTTGGGAAGAAGGAGACCTCCCAAATTCTTTTTATGATACAAATATGGCTTTGATACCTAAACCAGGAAGAGACAAAACAGAGAAAGAAATTTATAGACCAATTTTTCTAATGAATATAGATGCGAAAATTTTAAATAAGATTTTAGCAAAACGAATACAGCATCTTATCATGAGAATAATACATTATGATCAGGTAGGTTTTACACCAGGAATGCAGGGCTGGTTCAATATTAGGAAAATTATTAGCATTATTGATCATATCAACAACAAAACTAACAGAAACCACATAATTATCTCAATAGATTCAGAAAAAGCTTTGGGCTAAATACAACACCCATTCCTACTAAAAAACACTGGAGAACATAAGAATGAAGGGAATTTTCCATAAAATAATAAACAATATCTACTTAAAACTTTCAACAAGCATTATATGCAATGGAGATAAGCTAGATGCATTTCCAATAAGATCAGGGATGAAATAAAGATGTCCATTATAATCACTATTATTCTATATGGTACTACAAATGTTAGCTGTAGCAATTTGACAAGATAAAGATATTGAAGGAATAAGAATAGGCAAAGAAGAAACTAAGTTATCACTCTTTGCAGATGATATGATGATGTACTTAGAGAATCCCAGAGATTCAAGTAAGAAGCTACTTGAAATAATAAACAACTTTGGCAAAGTTGCAGGTTACAAAATAAACCCACACAAATCATCTGCATTCCTATATATTACTAACAAAATCCAATAGCAAGAGATAGAAAGAAAAATTCCATTTAAAGTTAGGGCACTATAAAATATTTGGGAATTTACCTGCCAAAACAAATCCAGGGACTATATGAACACAATTACAAGACACTTTTTGCACAAATAAAGTCAGATCTAAGTAAGTGGAAAAACATCAGTTGCTCATAGGTAGGCTGAGTCATTATAATAAAAATGACAATTCCCCTAAATTAATTTACTTATTTAGTGCCATACCAATTAAACTATCAGATAATTATTTTCCAGTGTGGGGATAAAATATAATATCAAAATTCATCTGGAAGAACAAAAGGTCCAGAATA
>JAQQSK010011847.1:0-12113 GCA_028658325.1 Potorous gilbertii
CACAAAGGTCTTCCTGATGCCAAGGCTTTTAGTTCATAGTAAATTCCATAGCCCTTCAATCTGATAATCATAGCTTTCCCTAGTAATGTAGCTCTCAATCCAACAAACATAAATGAGTTGACTTAGGTTCCTCCAACTCCTTCAATTTAATTCAATTCAGTTCAATTTAACAAACATGCATTTGGTCCCTTCTATCAGCCACTGTGCTAATCTCTAGGGATACAAAAACAGTAAGAAAATACTAAACTTCCTGAGAAAGAAGAGGAAATGACTTATTTAGAGACTGGTGGATGACTGCAACATAGATCTGTATCTAATGATGTCTGTGTAGACCTCTTTATTTTTTTATATGGAGGTGGCTCTGTGGGAGGGGGTGGGATACACTGAGAAATATAGGTGATTTAAAGCCCAAGAAAATCAACAAACTAACAAAAACAGTAACTCTCTCCTCAAGAAGTTTACATTCTACTGAGTGATGTAACTTGAAAACTAATAAGTAAATATAAGATAATTTGAGCAGAAAGGGAACACTAACTGGAAGGATAAGGAAATGATTTGTGGAGGACGTGGCAGCTGAGCCAAGCTTTATTTAAAAATTCTAAGAGGCTGAAGTGAGCAGACATATGCACATTATACACAACAGATAACTTGTACAAAGGTGTGGTGGTGGGAAATGGAATACTGAGTTTAGGAACAGCTCCTTCTAGCCTTGATTAAAACACAGAAGTTGGACTTCACTTGTATGCTCAATAACAAGTTGCTCACCTTCTCAAGAAGTGAGCTGGAAAGGGAGAAAGGGAGACAATTTAGAGCTCAATTTTTTGAAATGAATATTTTAAAATTTTTACATGTAATTGAGGAAAAAAGAAAAGAAAATAGAATGTGTGAAAGAAAGTAACATGAAATAAACCTAGAAACAGAGACTGAGGGTGGAGAGGAATAAAATTTTTGGGACAGTGACAAGGCTAGAACTCTGCTTTAGGAATAGTCTTTTAGCCACTGTGTGGAAAATTAATTAGAAAGGGGAGAGACTAGAAGAAGAGAAGCCCATTAAGAGACTACTGCAATGATTCAGGCAAGAGATGATGAATCTAAACTAGGATAGAAGCTGCAAAGAATACTGATATTAGACATACTGTGCAGATAGAATTGAGAAGATTTGAGAATAGATGGAATTGGTGGGAGAGAGGAAGAAGGAAGAATCTGAAATGACTTTTGCAGAGTCACCTGGGTGACTATGAAGTTAGCGTTGCCGACAAAATAAATTGCAAAACTTGGAGAAGGGCTGAGTTTCAGTGGAATGATTTCCTTTTCTTTTGGATATGTTGAGTTTGAAATGCTGATGAAACATCCAGGTAGAAATGTTTAGCAAGCAGCAGGCAATTCAGAATTGGAGTCCAGGAGATAGATTAAAGCTGGATACATGAATTTAAATTTATCATCTACATGGAGATGACAACCAAGTCCATAGTATCTGATGAGAGGCCAAAAGAATGAATAGAAGTAGAGGAGGGAAGGGAGAGGAAGAGATCCAATAATAGAGTCTTACAACTGATGAACTAGATAGATAGATAGACAGACAGACAGAGAGAGTGAGTGAGTGAGTGAAAGAGTGAGTAAATGAGCATTTATTAAGCACTTACCATATGCCAGACACTAGGCTACCAGAAATATAGACAAGGTCATTCCTACCCTCAAGGAGTTTACAGGGGAAAGATAACACATAAAGCGGAGCTGGAAAGCAGTGGAGAGGATATTGGTACAGGGGCAAGGAGTGAGAAGGAGAAATCTGGAGAGTCAAGTCACAAGGCTGGAGACACTCCTGAAGAATGGGTGAGAGTAGAAAGACATGGACTCATGTAAAGTGAAGTTAGCAGAACCAGAACATTGTACACAGTAACAGGAACATTGTACAGTGATCAGCTATGAATGACTTGGCTATTCTCTATGATACAATGATTCAAAACAATTCCAAAGGACTCATGATGGAAAATGCTATCTACATCCAAAGAAGAGCTGATAGAGCCTGAATGCATATGGAAGCATACTACTGTCACTTTATTTTTTCATGGTTTTTTTCCATGGTCTGTTTCTTCTTTCACAACAAGACTAATGTGGAAATATGTTTTACATGATTGTACATACATGACCTACATCAAATTGTTTACCTTCTTAGGGACGAGGGAGATAAGAGAGGGAAGAAGAAAATTTGGAACTCAAAACTTTTTTAAATGAATACTAAAATTTGTCTTTACATGTAATTGGGGAAAAAAAAATACTATTAAAGAAAAAAAATGGCCCAGAGTGCAGTCAACAACCAAGACAGAAGCGTCTCAGGGTCTCAGCAGGTTCTCCAGGGTAGGGAAACGATTCAACAAGATTGAAAAGAAACCATAATGGAGTTATAAAGAGAGCCAGGAGAGATCTTTGACATGAAAGGAAGGAGTTTATTTCAAAAGCTGCAAAGAAGTTAAGTTGGTTGAAGACTGAGGGATAGCAATTGGGTCTAGCTATTAAGAGATTTCTGGGAGCCTTGAAGAGAGAAGTTTCAGTCAAGCTGTGAAGCCAGAAGTCAGATTGCATATTGAGTCACCAGACTGTGAACCTAGGTGACAAGGAGGATTGTGGTGACCTCAGAAGGAGGAAGGAAAGTTGGAGGAGGACTCAGTTTAAAGGAAAAGATAATGAGTGAGTCAACATATTGAAAAGTGAGTGGGATGGGAGGAAATGGAGGCAATTAGTACACACAACTTTTTGTAAAGGAGTTTGGCTTTGACAAGGAGGAGCGGAGAGACTAGAGATTCTCTAAGAACAAAGAAGAGGGTTAGGAGGAGCACAGTAGGAGGAAAGAGGGATAGATTGGAAGTTGTGATCAGAGACCAAAATCTTAACATTCAAGTTCATGAAGGATGCGGTTATAGTGAAATCTAAGATAGGACCATGTCTATAAGTAGCTGAGACACAGGCCATGAGAGCTGAGATTCCAAGTCTGGGGTATTGGAGAAGGTATCAGTATGTATAAGGAAGTTCCTAAGTATGAGGATCAGGGTTGGGGCAGAGGAAAAGAATGTGACCCAGATACTAAACTTCTTGGAGGAGGAGGAGGAAATGACTTATTTAGAGATTGGTGAATCTCAACAAAGATCTGTATCCAATGATATTGATGTTTAGTTTTAAACTAAATGTATAATTTAGTTTAGTGAAAGATCCCTTTAGTTTTTGATATGGAGAGTGACTCTGTGGGAGGGGGTGAGATATACTGGGAAATGTCAGCGATTTAAAGTCCAAAAAAATTAACAAAATTTTATTTTAAAAAATTTCTTCTAGTCAGTTAATGAACATTTATTAGCATTTATTAAGCCATTACAATGTACTAAGTAGGCCCTTTGCTAAACACTAGGGACATTTTTTAAAAGGCAAGAAATAGTCAGTTTTCTCAGGGAACTCACCTTCAAATGGGAGACAACATGCAAAAGACTAGATATACACAAGATATAAACAAAGAAAATAAAAGCAATATGAAAGGGGAAAGCATTAGCAGCTGAGGGAACCAGGAAAGGCCTTCTAAAGAGAGTGTGATTTAAACTAAATCTTGAAGCAGCCAGGGAAATTAAATGGTAAAGATGAGGGAGACCCTTATGGGACAAACCAATGCAAAGGTGTGGAGATGGGAGATGTCCAAGGAACTGCAGTAGGCCAGAATAGGGCTGGATCATAGAATATATCCAGCGGTGTAAGATTTAAAAAGGCTGGAAAGGTAAGAAGGGGCAAGTTCCAAAGAGCTTTAAATGCTAGAGGATTTGAAGTAGCAGGAGACTCCAGGGACAAAATCCTTGGAAGGAAAGGCTGGGGTTGGAGGCCTGTTGTCTAGAGTTCAATGATGGAGAAAGGATGGGTAGGTGCTAGTAAGAGAGGCTAGACTGTGGCCTCCCATATGGCTGCCATTCAGCAACAGTGCAAGACTGATGGAGGTATGGAATCTTTATTCATTGGTAACCCTTCTATTCAGACCCTCAGCAGTAATGAAAGCCTAAGCCCTGCTGTGGGGACACAAAGGAGAGCAGATGAGGACTTTACACAAGGCGTTACCTTAGGAAACTGTATGTTCGTAGAAGAGAAAGAATTTAAACTTGCCTGGTCTAGGGCAACCATATTTATCACTTGTGGCGGCTCTGGGTACCCCCTAACTGCCAGTGTACACACCACAAAACTCTTACCTTTTTTCCGAGGGATATATCCACCACAACAGGCAACCTAACGAAAATGGACACCAGCACTATGAGTCCTGTGTTCAGGAAAGAAGTCAATTCAATAACAACAAACAGGTGTTGGGGTAAATTCTGTAGTGATTGATTAATTAACTGCTTTTTCACTTTCTCTCCAACTATTGTCAGTTTTACATAAAGACATTCTATGACCCACATTTCAAGGCTTTAGTTCTCTAAGAAAGAAATGAACCTTTTCAGTATTGCTGCAAATCCCCACGACAACAAAGCAAGAAACAGCTTGGAGAAGAGGCCATAAATCATCACCGACAGATGGTATCAACCCCATCACCCTGGAGCTTAGCTCATCACAACAGCCTTCAGCCCCTCAGAAATGTAGCTTCAAACCCTCAGCCCACAAACAAGTGCTTTCAAACCTCAAGGTTTCCCCAGGAGAGCTACTATCTAGTCTATGCCTTTTTGGACAGTTTTTCAAAGGAGTAAGTTTCCCAGCTTCATCTGAAATATTTGCATAAGTGGATCTTCTGTCTGACAGTTAATAGGAAAAAGGAAAATACAGAATACAAGAGGAAAATCCATATAACTCTGGGATGCTAATTGAGATATATGATTTTTAAAACAATTCTCTTAAAATCCAAAATACCCAAGGTTGATAGTGTGATTCTTTTTATATAATTTGATAATCTTTTCTCATAACATCAGCCTCATCAGAAGTACCAACATGTGAAATTGATGGGGAGAGATTGTCTACTCTGTTACTAAGGCATGTTACTAACACAACATCATTTTGTGATAAATTAATTGCAAACAATGTCTGGGAAAAGCCTGTCTGGCACTTTCTCTTCAAGTTGCTACATTCCTTGGATGTTCAAACACAGAAATATGAGGCATTACCAAAGATACAAGCAATATATCATCACATTTAGTATCACAGAATCATGGAAACTTAGAGATCATCTAACCCAATTTCCTCATTTTACAGATGGGGAAACAATCCCAGAGACATGTAGGTCCTTCCTTAAGATACCACAACTAACGTCAGCCTAGCTCTCCTGATGCCTTGTCTAGTACTGTTTCTACTACATCTCACTGTGCCTCTGTACCTCATCATTCCGGTTTGAGTGGTTTGGGATTTGAGAGCAACTTGGTCCAACTTCCATAGGAGTGGATAGGGACAACCTAACATCTCTAGCAATCGGTCCTACAACTTCCACTTGAAGACTTTCAGTGATGGATAACTCAATGCCCAGCTAATGTTGTCCATTCTACTTTGGGGTTACACAAATTGTTAGGAAATTTTTCCTTACAACAAGCTAACATACAAGTTTCTCCAATTTTTATTCACTGCTCCTAATTTTTATTCTAAAATAAGCCTGCTCCCTTTTCGCAATAAAAGTCTTTCAGATACATGAAAAGAATGAATATAACACTCCCTCCCAAGTCTAATATTTTCTAGGCCAACGATCTCCAGTTTTTTCAGCTGTTCCTTATGGATTTCTATTTCCCTTACCACCCAGCCATCCTGGAGGATGTAAAGCAGCAGATCTGTTCTGCCCTAATTATGCCAGTCGTGGAGTGGTATGCCCTCTGAGAGATTACCAAGACACCAAAGAAAGAGGGTCCCACACCAGCTTAGTTATTAGTAGATTTTATTATGATTAATTAGGCAAATCAGGGGAGTTTATTCTTAAGAAGTCAGTTGTCCTTGGCAGTAGCAGGACAAGGTAACATCATGGATCCCCTCATCAACCCCAGGCCAGGTGAGATATTATATAGAAACAGAGGAAAGAAGGCATAGTGCCAAGAAGGTCCAAGGAACATGCAGATTCTCTCACGGTATAATTGGAGCTTCTCTTGCTGTTTACATTTACTCAAGGTAATTTATATTCTCTGTGAAGTCAGAGGTCATGTTCCCAGGTTCTGGCCACCACCAGTAGCCAGAGTAGCAGTAGCCAGTAATAGGCCAGAGTAGCACTATTACCAGGTCATGCTGCTACAAGACCCAGGTCTGATCCAGGGCCCTCTGTTGGCTGGGAGATCCAGATGAAGTATTCTACATATCCAACATCCATCAAGAATGAGTAAAGTCCTACTCTCTTAGTCCTTGCCCTTAGAGACTCTGACCTTGACTTTTCATCTACCACCCACTATGACTATCGCTAATGATTTTCTTCCAGTCGTTACTCTCTCTGTCCCTGGATTAATCACTAGCCCATTAGGAGAAAAGCATCACCAGCCTCCACCTCTTGTTCTCTCATCCACAACCTGCTCAATACTACCTCACTAATATCCCACTTCAACCCTCCTCACCCCTTCCATTGGGTCCTCTGGAATTCCTGTTCCTTAATGAGCAAACTTCCCTCTGTCCTGGACTTCTTCCACTCATGCTTATTTCATCAACTAGCTCCCACTGAAACCTGTCTCTCCTCGATATTCCTGTTTCTCCTCTCCATCACTGGTTATCCTTTCCACCTATATACATGCTCAACACATTGACTCAGAATGGGGAGTAAAAATATTCCTTACTGCTCAAGGTAACTGCCAGGTTCTCCCTTTACCACCATTCTTCAGCAACTTCTTTCCTTAAAAGTTCATAATATCAAAATTCTCCCCCTCCACCCTACATTTAAATTATAGTGGTTATTGTATACTAGCCCTGAGGTCATTCTCACTACTTCATCATGAGTTCAGTACCTGAATCCCTATTTTCTGCTCCTCCTCAACTCCTGCCCTAATGCTAGGGTACTTTAACATCTATGTTAATGCTACTTCAAACTCCCCAATCTTCCAATTCCTCAATCTCCTTAAATCCTACATGATTCTATTTTACTCTACTCCAGCCACAAATAAGGATGGACATACACTGGATCTCAACATTATATACAGGTGATCCAATTCCCAACTCTCGAATTTTTCTATTTGACCACATGACCTTATATCTTTTCCTCTCTCTCTATGTTTTACCCCTCTTAAATCCATTCTTCACTACCATCTAGACCTCCAACCTTTCCACTGTTTAGTATTTTCTACTTCTATTTTGACTCCTGATTCTACTGATTTCATTCCCTATCCAAACTTGAACTTACAATCAGCAAACTTCACACTACACTGCCCTCTATGTTTTCATGTCTTGTCCATTTGTCCTATGACACTCATCACTTGCCAAACTTTGTCCACGGATGACTCTTACCATCTACCTCCTCTGCTCCTACATCATCTGCAGCTGAACAAAGCTAGAGGCAATCTCTTAATTGCTCTGATTGGGTAAATTATAAACTGATGTTACCCAGCTACAGCTGGGCCTGGTCTGAATCAGAGCTGTTCTTTGGTCATCCCTAACTGATTCCCTATGACTACCCCCAAAGCCTTCTCTTCTCTCCTCAGGACTGCTAAACAACCTCCTCTCAGCTAAGGACCTTGCTTCTTCTGTGGCTAAACTGAGTTCATGCAGTATGAGCTCTCTCTCTTAATCCCTTCTCTTCATCTTAAAAACTCTTGCCACCATCCCCTACTTACTCCTAATTTTTTCAGGCTTTGATAATGAGGCAACCCTTCTCCTTGTCAAGACCAATCCATTTATATGTGTCTTTGATTCTATGCTCTTGGCTTTTCTCTATCTATATTTGTGTTCTGCTGTCGGAGTCTAAAATAAAATTAAAAAGAAAAAGAAATGATGAGCAAACAAATTTCAGAAAAACCTGGAAAGACTTACATGATGCTGATTGAAGTGAGGAGAACCAGGAGAATATTGTGTGCAGGATACAGTAACAGCAACATTGTGCAGTGACTGACTTTGATAGACTTAGCTCTTCTCAGCAATACAGTGATCAAGACAATTCCAAAAGACTCATGATGGAAAATGCTATGCACATTCAGAGAAAGAACTATGGGAGTCTGAATGAAGACACTTTTTCACTGTTGTGTGTGTGTGTGTTTTTCCTTTTGTTGTGTTTCTGCTTTCACAAGACTCATGTGAAAATATATTTGACATGATTGCATATGTATAACCCATATCAGATTGCTTGCCATCTTGGGGAGGAGAGGATTAGGGAGAGAGGGAGAAAAATTTGAAATTCAAAATCTAATAAAAATCAATGTTAAAAAAAAACAAAAAAGTACAATTATCAAAATATATCTTTAAAAAACAAGTTGATAGATCTTCTGAATAAACTGGACAGTTTCAAAAATAATGAATTTAATATATACTTTACAGTATAAAAGTATATACTTTTAAGTCTATACTAGACTTATACTTTTTAAAAGCAAGAAATATGAACTAGAAGATTGATGGTTTCATATGCAATTTCCTTTTTGTGTTCTAAACAAATCAAAACAAAACAAAACCTTCATTATACTCTACTCTCCCCTCAAGCTATCATTTTTTATCTCTCCTTCCATTCTCAAACACCTAGAAAAAGCTCAGGGCATCCACCTCCTCTTCTCTCACTCCTCAGTCCTTTGCAATCTTGCTTCTGACCTCATCACTTGACCGAATTGCGTACTCCAGAGTTACCAAGGTTCTCTTAATTGCTGAATCAGGAGGTCTCTTATTCTGTTCTCATCCTTCTTAATTTGCATCTGACATGATTGACCACCTTTCCTTCTGGATATTATCTCATCTCTGGGCTTTTGAAATGCTACTCTCTGCTAGTTCTCACATACCTGTCTAACCACTCATTCTCAGTTTTCTTGGCTAGATCTTCATCCAGATTTGGGGTGGGGGGGATGGACAGCTAGGTGGCACAGTGAATAAAGTGCCAGACCTGGAGTTAGGAAAACTCATCTTCCTGAGTTCAAATCCGTCCTCAGACACTTTCAAGCTGTTTGATTCTGGGCAAGTCACTTAATCTTTTTGCCTCAGTTTCCTCATTGGTAAAATGAGCTGGAGAAAGAAAATAGCAAACTCCAATGTCTTTACCAAGAAAACTTCAAATGGGGTCACAAACAGTCAAAAATGATTGCAAAATGCCTGAAACGAACAGCAGGCATTTCCTTGGGTACTCTGAAATCAGCTTGAAGTGCTCTCTGCTAAATTTTCAGCAGAAACATTTACACATTAGAAATTAACAAAATCTACAAATCGAGGTTTGATGAATCTATTATTTTGTTATTGACTAGACTTAAGAAAGTGATGGAGAAAAGGTTAATCATACAACTTAAATTTTAAAATATGTCATGCATATTTTTTTTCTGGAGAGTCACTTGTTAAGTATTTCCCAGTATACCCCTAGGAGTTTCCCAAGGCTCTATCCCATAACTTCTACTTTTCTATCTCTATCTGCTCTCTTGCTGACTTTATCAGCTCCACATATTATCTCTATAATGTATGTATGTATGTGTTCATGTGTGTGTGTATGTGTAGCACTAATCTCTTCTCTTACCTTCAATCTATCATCAATTGCCTTTTGCCGATGTCAAACTAGATGAATCATAAGCATCCTAAATTCAAGATGCCCAAAACAGAATTTATTCTCTCTCCCCCAAAACTCATCTTTATTTCCAACATCTTAAGGTATTAGTATTTTTCAGTTTCCTTCATCCATTACCCTCTCACCTAGATTCTTGCAACAACTTCTAATTATTCTCCCTTATTCAAGTCTTTCTCTACCATACTCCTGGCAAAGCAATTTTCCTTAAGCACAGATTTGCTTGTCATCATGTCACTCTCCTGTTCAAAAAACAATGGCTTCCTATTTCCTTTCAAATAAAATATAAATGCTTTCTCTAATTTTTAAATCCCGTTAGCACCTTGTTCCAACCTGTCCTTCCAACCTCATTACATACTCTTTCTCTCATCCTCTAAGATCCAGCAAAATGATCTTCTCTCTGTTCCTCACACAGAATCCTCCATCAGCCCATGAACAGTCTATGAACTAGTTATGAAATAGCTATTCTATGCCTAGAATGCACTCGCTTTTCACTTTTACCTTATGTAGAGTACCTCTTTTCCTTCAAGACATAGCCCAAGCACCACTTTCTATGTGAAACCTTTTCTGATCTCCTCCATTGCTGGTACTCTCCCCTCCAAACTGCCTTTCATTTAACCTTGTATTTATTGGATATTTATTGGATATATATTCAATAGATGGATATATATACATGACATATGCATAACATATGCAAATATATATAACGTATGTGTGTATATATGCATACATATTTTTGTCTTCTCTATTAAAAGAATGAAAGTAGAGCTTTCTTGAAAGTAGGAATGATTATATTCCGTGTATTTGTATGACCAGCACCTCACACGATGTCTGATATATGTTGCTGTTATTCAGGCATTTAGTTGTGTCTGATTCTTAATGACTCCTGGACCATATTGTACTTGGGGTTACTTGACAAAGATACTGGAGTGGTTTGCCATTTCGTTTTCAATGAATTAAGATTAACTGAGGTAAAATGACTTGCCTAGAGTCACACAGCTAGCAAGTGTCGAAGGCCAGCTTTGAACTCAGCTGTTCCTGACACCAAACTCAGTACTCTATCCATTGAGCCATCCACCTGCCTGCAACATAGCAGAGGCTTAATAAGTACTGTTAGTTGATTGATTGATTCTGTTGTGTAAGTGCTTTTAAATAGCATTGCTAAAACATACCACCCAGAAAAGAGCCCAATATTGCAAATATGATGTGACCAGGGCAGACTATAGCTGGGGAATCATCTTCCCTATTCTGTATGCTATACTTCTATTAGTGTAAAATCACATTAGCTTTTTCAGCTGCCATTTACACTTTTGACTCATATTGTTTGAAAAACACTAAAATCCTCAGGTTATTTTAATAAGAACTAAATCCTGCACTTCTGCAAACTGATTTCTTAAAATCTGGCACAAAACTAAATTTCTCCCTATTAAATTTCATCTCCACTAAAATTCAATCTGGATGCCTCATGGTGGAAGGGAGGTAACCCTGGATTCTCATAAACAATAGCAGCAGAGCACAAGTTCTAACAAATCCTACCAAGTTAGAAAAGCTTGGAGCAAGAGCCTGGAAATAGATTGTTAAGAAAAGATCAGTCACATTATGTTAGTGAAGTTCACAATTGGTTAACCGACAAGTAATCATTTTTTTTTTTGCCATAGCAACTCATAAGAGAGTTGTGACTCACATGAGTGAAGGGAGGATCTGCCTCTCTTTCCATTGCCCTATGCCCAACATGGCATCTGAACATTTTTTAGACCCAATCCTCAGCAAAATAATTCAATAGCCAAACATTTTTTAAATCGTTACTAGAGATTCTCTATAAATTGAATTGAATAATTCCACTATTAAATGTGAATGTTGATTATAAGGGTTCCATTTATTCTTCTTCCTTGGAAAGGATAGATGATGCAGACATAAAGCAACTCTTTTCTAAATTTGTAAATATGGGGGTGGAGCCAAGATGGCGGAGTAGAAAGACTCACCTATGCTAGGTCCGAACCCACAGCCCATAGATTTCCTGTAAAAAGAACTCCTGACAAATTCTGGAACAGTGGAAGCCGCGCAGAAACACAGTGAAGGAGATTTCTGCTGCACAGAGCCGTGAAAAACCGACCGCAAAGGTAGCCCGGACACGGGAGCGGAGCCCTGCCCTGCGGAGCGCTCCTCTCCCCCGCCCTGGCCACGCGGCACTGAGAGGAGCAAGCAGAGCCCAGCAGGAGTCAGGGACCTGAATCTCCTGCAGCCACGAAGATCCCTCCACCCACAGACGCACAGGTCAGTGAGAGAGATGGGCTGAGAGGGGAGCGGGGGATCTCCGGGACTCGGACCCCCTGGGAAGCGGCTGCTGCGGCAGAGGCTAAGGCAGCTCGGCCAGAGGCAGAGGAAGCTCAGCCAGAGACTCCCAGAGTGTGTTGGAGCTCCACCCCAGCTCCACTACAAAGGATCTATGTATAAAACCCCT
>JAQQSK010011849.1:0-12112 GCA_028658325.1 Potorous gilbertii
AAGGGAGGGATGATAGAAGAGAGGGCAGATTGGTAATATGGGTAATTAGAATGTCCAGTGTATTGGGGAGGGGGGAGGGTACAAATGGGGAGAAAATTTTGGAACCCAAAATCTTGTGAAAATGAATTTAAAAGTTTAAATAAATTTATTAATAATAAGGAAACACAAACTCTAAAAAAAAAAACTAAAAAAAATTCATGTTTTTGATGGTTTTTTGATAACAGTGGCAACACACACACAGAATAACCATTATGAAGATAGATAAGCAGTAGAGTACACTGTATACAAAACTGGACAATGTGTCCATAATTTGTTTTGAATATTCAGCTTCATTGATACTAATAAACATTTTTTCTCGTTTCGAGGACCTCTAACTCAGTAGTTATAAAGACGACATCCTATCTATCAAGAAGTGGGGTAATCTTATGATCCTGAAGCAGTTGTCTGACTTCTGAACTCACTGATCAACTGAAACTGCTCTCTCAAAATTAGCAGTGGTCTAATTGCCAAATCTGATAGCCTTTTCTCACTTGATGCATTTTGACATCACTGAAGTTTTTGACACGGTTGATCACTTTCCACTCCTTGATAGTCCCCTCTCAGCATTTTCTCTGCCTACTCTCTATCCTAAGATGCCTCCCTCTTCATTTTTACCTCCTGGCTTCCTCCAAGACTCAGCTAAAATTTCACCTTCTGCAAGAAACCTTTCTATGTCCCCTTTACAGCTTGTGATTTCCTTCTGGGATCAGCTCTAATTTACCATTTATATCTGATATTACATAATTATTTGCATGTTTTTTCCCTCTTAGAATGTGACATTCTTGGGGATGGTTTTTTTGTTAGTTTCTGTATTTTTTGCCTTTCTTTTTTTCCACAGCACTTGGCAAAACTGCTTGGCATATAATAGGTGAATTTATAACTAATGCTTGTTGACAAATTGCATAAGTCTGTACCAACAACAGTGTTTTCCCCCGTCACACAGATATCTTCCCAACTATCCTGTGCTTTTCCGTTGTGACTCAAGAAAGAAATAGCAGCTCTCACATGCAAAATATTAAGAAAAAATGTTCACAAGGAGTTTCTCTAGGGAACTACAACTATACAGAGACGTCATAGGATCATGCATTTAGAACTGAAAGGGACTTACAGACCATCTACTTCAATCCCCTCATTTTATAGATGAGGCTTCAGAAAGTTGTGACTTGTTCAGGTTACCCAAGATTCTAAGTGTCAGAGTCAGGGTTTGACCCTGTTTTCCTGACTCCAAGTTCAGCATATTACTATGCCATGCTACTTCTCCAGGTACAATAAGAGAGGCAAAATGGTAGCACTGAATAGGTGCAGAACACCAGCCCTTTTATTAACTAGAAGTATGACCTTGGGCAATTCATTTCAACCTTCTGGGTCTCAGTTTACTTCTTTGCAGATCAAGTGGAATTCAACTAGGTTATCTTGTAAAGTGACTTCCAGTTCTGTGAAAAATGAATTCTGTTCCATTACTTTCCATAATTATCAACTCAGTAATGGCCCCTTTCCAAGAGTTTCCATTCCTGTTTTTGCTTACCAAAAAATAGGAAGTCTTTTAGCTATGCTAGTGCAAGGTCATATTTATTCCAGTCTTCAACTGAGGACAATTCCTGTAGGATTAATTGTGCTGCAGAATGGGAAGCTTAGGTACAGATTTCCTCCAGAGAACCTTTTAAATGAGTCACTAGTAGTTACCCTGAAAGTATTAGCATTATATTTAGAACAACACGTGGTTTGTGAATCATTGATTTAATAGGCTGAAATGATGCCTCCTGTGTATTTAGAGTCTGGGATGAAGAAAAATAGAAATAGAAAAAATTCTCAAAATTAATTTCATCTGAGAAAACTCTAATAATTTATCATTGTAATGAATTGAACATGTAAAACATTATCTATAAATAATACTAATACTCACTGTCATGGATGAGTATTATCTTTAAAGTGAAGTACTTTTTCAAAGTACTTCTATCTATATAAATTGTTATGAATTTCCACAGCAACCGTAACTCCTAACTGTTTGGGGAGAAATTAAAGACAATATATTTTAGCCATGATCAAAAGATAAACTCTTTGAAGGCAAGAGATGTTTTGTTTTTTGTCTTTATGTTGCTAGAGCCTAGCACAGTACCACCCACTTGAGGAGTGGAAAATCTGTGTCCTTAAGGCCAAAGGTAGCTCTCTAGGTCCTCAAGTGTGGCCCTCTGGATTCAGTCAAAGGGCTACACTTGAGGACCTAGAGAGCCACCTGTGACCTCAAGGACACAGGTTCTCTGCTCCTGTAGTAGATGCTTAGTAACATGCCTGCTGACTGATTGAATGGTAAATTAACTGATGGATAAAACTTTGCATAGCATTTACACAGCTCCCTGGCTTTTTTTAGATGGAGCTATTCTGAAGCTTCATCAAGCTTTGCGGTCCCTAAGATTTATAATTATAAAAAACTATAAAACTACATATCTGTGTCAGTTGAAAGAGCTTCTGTACCAGAAATCCCTACAATGATGTAATCACAGGTCTAGACTTTTATTCTTGTCCCTTCACCTTAATCTCTTTCCCCTCCCCAACCCCCTGCCCCCAAAAAAACAGAACTTACCTTGGGTTTTTGCGGATCTGACCCAAAAGACTCCAGGAATACTGAAACATTAGTATTTAGTGGAAAGAGGAAAAGAGTTGTGTGTTGAAGAAGATGGATGGATATAGAAAGAAATGATAATTGAACCCGTTAAATCAAGATCAGCTGAGAGGCAAGGGGGATGCAGGTGGTCGGTATCCTTGAGTAAATTGTGCTGCAGAAGACACTAATTTGCAGTCACTTTCATAATAGCTACAAATGCTCAAAAAATAAAAATACAAAGGAATTGAAAGAGAAAAATATATTATAACAATTTCCCTTAGCAAACCTACATAATAGTTTATATTTCATTGAAATAAATGGCTTTCTGGTAAGAGAACCTCCTTCCACCAATGTAAATCCACTACTGTTTTGTCTTGGGAAATTGGGGTAAAGGAAGGAGTGGCACAGACACAATATGTGTCAGAGGTGAAATTGGAACCCAGTTCTTCCTGACTGAAGCTGTTTTTTTGTCTATTTTATCCTCCCCCGTCCCTGACTCTCACATATACACAATAATATGCTCTGATTAAAAGCCTGAGCGACAAGGCTCTTAGCAGACATTTAGTATATACTGATACTGATTCCTACAATTAGTGTTTCGACAGCGTTCACTGAGGCAAAATGTAGATCCAATCCATATGCGTATTTGTATGGATCACTGTACATAGAATATACCTATATACATATTTATTTATACATTTTATATGTGTATATGTTTATATATATATATATATGTATGTGTGTGTGTGTGAATCATAATTCCAAGTCCAAATGACATGAATCTCTAGTCTAACAGTAAGAATGACAGCAGTCATAAAAACAGTATTACTAACACCACAGGTTGCCACCATACTTTCTAACAGTGAACAGCTGTTAGCCTAATTGAAACACACATTGTTCCACCTATATTTTCCAGATCTTCGCAAGACTTTTGAACAAGAACCTTTAGGAAAGGAAGTGTCCTTGGAACAGGAAGTCCTGCTGCAGTGTCGACCACCTGAAGGCATACCCATGGCTGAGGTGAGTGACTAACAATTTCCTGCATTTAGCAACTGGCACTTAGTTACCCTAACTGAGGCCTAATCCATGGCTAATGGCGCAGTGAATTAAGGTGTGGCATGATAAATGGGTGATAATGGAGTCCTAACTGCCTGCTGCTGGCAGAATAGATTGATTGGGAACTGATTGATGACTTGGGAGTCAATTAGAATGCCCCACTGGACAGGGCTACAGGCAACTTAGTTTTATTTTTTTTATTCCCTTTCAAGAAAATGGAACATTGCAGTATTTTATCTGGCACCTGGTAAGTAAACTACCTGATAAGATATATGAATGTGCCACTGTTTCTTTTTCTTTTTCTTTTTTTTTTTGTCATTAAAAGAACGGGATCTGGTAGGGCAGCAGCAAGTTTAAAACCATATTCCTCTGAATATTTTCATGATTTTATCCTGACTGTACACTGACTTGCCAGAGCCATGCCTACATGATAGCAGACATTTGTTTGAGGCAAGGAATTAGTTAGTGCATGTGTGTGTGTGTGTGTTAGGTTTTTAACTTGGGGAATTTCAGCCCAACATTTATCGCATGTGTTTATTCTATAATGAAAGAAATACTACACACAAAAACCTTCTGACCACCTGTCAATAAATCATTCCAGGTCTAATCCTTCTCCTAGTTATCTTTAACAACCAAAAGTGATTTTCTCACATGTAGACATGTTTATACATGCTATTGTTTAAGTATCATACTTTGGAGAGGTCTTCCCAAACCTTGTACAGGACAGTGATCAAATCAAATTTCTACTGTTGGTTATGCTAATAAGTCATTTAAAATCTTACAACTCATTTCTCACAGACCATAAAGGAAAAAAAAACTACTCTTTATTGAAAGTTTAGTCACTTACCTCAGTTAATGACCTCTAAATTAAAACATTCACTAGGTCACCAGAACAAAGGGTTCTGAATTCATTTCCTGATTAGTAAATTAGCAGTTAACTTGCAAACTGCTAATTACATTGCCTTACTTGAAAGTCTATTATTTTCAGTGACTTTTATTTCCTCTCTACTGTATAAAAGAGATCATTTCTAAGTAATAAGTTGAGACCAAGTTAGAATGATTTATCAAAAGCACTGTGTTAGATCCCTGTTGCACAAGAAGTTAAGGGCTTCTGAGAACATCTCAATTTTCAGAGAGCAAAGAACTAACAATTAACAAAGCAGAAACTCTGTGACTCCACCCCCTTTCCCATTTTAGGAGGTCAAGATTGATTTCACTTTTAAAATTATCGATAAATTATTTAAGAATCCCACGCCAGTCTGGTTTTGTTTTAGGGTTGACATTTGCAATTGAACATGTCACATGGAAAATACATAGCAACACTTTTACAGATATTTTTTATTACCTTTTCAAGAAGAGAAATACCTTGAAAGTGACATTACGTGGTTTTTCTGGTATTCTTCTCAGATCTGAAATGTAGCCATGATTACAGCTACTTCATGAAACAGTGAAAAACCTAATGCCCTGGAAGTGAGATCATCAGTATGACTTAGTCTGATTAGTAGGAAGGCTATATTTTTCTCTGTTGATACTTCATTTGTAGATGTATCTGTAACTTCATCTGTCTCCTTAATTGTATTTTTTGAAATCTAATGTAAATCTCTTCCATTATACTACATTAAAAACTAAAATATATCATGGTAGTAGCATGTATATCTATAGATATATGATTACATCTCAGCATGTCTCAAAGTGAACTGATCTCAGCAAAACTCTCCAGTGAGAAGAGAACCTAATAATTACACGTCTTTTCTAAGCTCCATAACAGAGTGGTGTACTTTGTCAAGTCGTAAAGATTCATGACTGCAAGCTAATTGGCTGTGAATTTTATTTGTACCATCGTCAGGGAAGAGACCAATTAACACTTGGCAAGCTCAAAAATCATATACCCATTTGACACTAAAAAGAACTATTCTTAATGTGTTTTTCTATTTCCTTTTTGAAGTCAGAAGAGAGACCAAGCACACTTACTGGCGAGCAGCCTAAGACAGCTTCTGTGTAGACTCTTTTCAACACTGTTATAATCACAAAGACCAGAGGCTAATGAATATCTTAATGTGACACTTTATTACTGCCATTTGTTCAAGAGGGTGAGATAAATTAAAAAAGGAAAGAGATGAAGGGTAACTTGGTAGGTTGAAGGATTACATGATTACTTTAATTTAGAAATGGATGTGTTCTTTGTTTAATACTTCATTTATTTGTTTGAAGAATATTCTTAAAGTACAGAAGCATTATTAAACAGAAATGTAACTCTTGCCCATAGATTTATAGCTGAAAAGGACTTTACTCCATACCCCTCATTTTCTAGATAAGAAAACTGAGGCCTAGAGATGAAGTGACTTGACAAGCAGTAATTATCTGAATTAAGCTTCTCTGAAGCCAAAGCCAAAAGTTACAGAATCTTCCGGAAGAGCAGCTGTTGTGTCAAAAGAGGCAAGAGATTGAACCTTCTTTTAAAAAACAAATATTCCAAAGTGATAAAATATTCCAGTGTGAGACACATAGTAGGTTCTCAAAATATATTTATTGGATTTTTTTCATTGCTGAATGATCTTTAGTACATCAAAATCATACGAATACTTTTTTATAGGCAGAGAGAAAACACACACCTTCCACTCTTTCTGGATATTGTGGTATTTTCCCCTCCATCCCATTTCAGGCCAATGAATATCTAATGCATTCCATCTGCATATCTTCCAGCATCACAATAATCTGTTATTCTTTTCTCCATCTTCAATGCCCTTATTTTTGTATTTTCATTGTTTCATTTTTTTAAGATACATGCTTTCATTGGATAAATTTAACACAGCGATTAAGACTACTTAGAATATTAAGTTCTAAAAATGTTTTAACTTTAAAAATTCTTTCCTAAATGTTGTGTTGTTGAGCAGGCTTTGATTTTCTTTACTACTTTATTTTAGCTTTTATTAAAGACCTTTGATATCATATCCTCCAGTATGGATTCTCTTTTCCATTTGACACAAGGTAGATAATGGGTATGTAACCCACTCTCTGAAAAGTCACCAAGATGCAGCCGAATGGTTAAGTCTGTTTTGAGTTGTGTATAGAATATAAGCTTTTTGAGGAGCACTGACTGATTCATTTTGGGGCAAGGGGAGTATATCTTTAGTGCTTACCCCTCCAGCAGGTGCTTCTTAAATGCTCATTTAATTGAGTCGAATGAACATACAACTTCTTAGCTTATATGGAAGTCAGAATAAAAAGAAGAGAAGAGACCTACTTTTCAGTCAATCAATAAGCATTTTACTATGGGCCAGGCACTGTTATAGAGTGATACAGGGAAAGAAAGAGAGACAAAACCCCATTTCCTGACCACAAGGAGCTCACAGTCTAACAAAAAGACTTTGAAAAATTTCTTGGTAATTTTAAAATGGCCTTTCCAACATATCTACAAATTCCACACCAGTCTGAGGCTTTGTCTGGGGTTGATATTTGCAATTGAACATGTCACATGGAAAACACACGGCAGTACTTCTACAGGTATTTTCATCACCTTTTCAAGAAGAGAAATACCTTGAAGGTGACATTGCATGATTTTTCTGGTATTCCTCTCACATCTCAGTCCACCTTGATAGAGCACCTGTCCTCTTCATGTATTTTCACAGCAGTCATTTTCCATTTCTATTCACTGGCTCCAAAAGCAATAGCATCTAAAAAAAAATAAACTTCAACTTTATTCCTCTGCAATAGCAAGGTTGGACAAAATCCATTCTTCAAAACCATTGCTGGTTCTCCTCCTGAAGTCAGAGGAAAGATGAGAGAGCAAGAACCAGAACAGGTCACTTTCTAGTTGACGTTATTTATGTCCCGAGATACGGGCAGGATATATTTCCTCTCTATCAGTTCCCCCACTTCAGTTCTTTGACTATCCTTGTGAAAAATAGTGATGTGGAGAAACCAAGCATTGGTTACATGAGTGTAAGAACCTCCGGTTAAGAATGAGCATGCTAATGGTGTAACATGAACAGGGCTTGCTGCCAAGTAGTTATCAGGAACTAGTATTTCTCTTGCCAAGTATATTTTACTATCACAGACTTTGGGTCTGTCTGACCACTGCCTTTGACCCTTACCAGCTTACGATCACAGAAAAAGTCACTTGACCTCCTGTAGCCTCAATACCTTCAGGTCTAAAATGGTGAAAATGATACCTGTTATAACTGCTTCAAAGTTGTGGTGAGAAAAGAATTTTGCAAACCTTGAAGGGGTATGTAAATATTAGCTACTATAATCATTAAACAAATGTGAGTTATCATTATGAAGAAAGAGAATTTAATATTTATGACATAAACATATTCCCATGTAAACGAGATAAAGAACAAGACATTGAGAGAATAATTTATACATTCTCCTTATAACAAATGCTGACCAAAAGCAGTCATATAAAAGCTCATTTATATTGGCTTTGTTTCACAAGGAGAGGTGAAAAATTGGAACAAATATGCAAAAGAATAAATACCAGCTCTTAAATTATATTAATTCTTGTCTTCTATAATTATTTAAATTGAGTGTGGGAGCATACACCTGCTCTCCCTATTACCAGGGAGACTGAGGCTGGTAGATCTCTTGAGTGTGAGAGTTCTGAGCTGCAGAAGTTCTAAAGCTGATCTAGTGTTCCCATTAAGTCTCAATATAGGGATCCCCTGAGAGTAGAGGGAGGGTCCCAGGTGCCTAAGGAAGGTCAATCAGTCCAGGGCAGAAAAGGAGCATGTCAAAACTTCTACACCAATTACCACTTGGATCAAGTCCATGAGTGGCTGCTTCACTTCCAACTTGGGCAAGATAAGGAGATCCAATCTCAAAACAAACAAAATTAAATAGAATTTCTTAAATAAATCTCTATAATCTAGAGTCAAGGATCCAGATGCTATCTTCACTCTAATGATGTGACCTCTTCACTTTTCATAGATATACCTCCTCAGATTCTCTAGGAAGGAAAGTATTAATTTAGCTACATATTATACTTCCAGAACAGCAGAGTGATCTGCTGTGAAAATGTTAAGATCACATGGTGAACCAGGAGGAAAAAAATAACACTCAGAATACAGAACTTCACCTAATTGTCTCTTTTACATAGGTCAGAGATGGAAACATCAGTGGATTTAAAATTACTTATTATGGTACAAGAAACAAAACTAAATTTTAATTGAAAATGTGTGATTTGTCACACCTTTAATAGGGGGTAATTGCCTCACTAATTATCATTGAACTGTCTCTCATAGGAGCTTAATTGGAAGAACAGAGAACAGTGTACAACTTAGTGGCCCAGTTGTATTTAGAAACCTTCATCATATTTATCAACATTTGCATCTTTAATTAGCAAGTGGGAAAAATATGGGTGGAGTGCAAAGGAATAAATTATTTTGCTGACTCTAGGTAAATGTGGAACAGACTCTTTTCAACTGATGCTGCCAGGGGATATAAAGCTGGTAGCAGCAGGAGACGTTCATATATTTGGTATCAAGTGGTCACCTCCAACTAATTGATTATTAATGCAACTGCTGTTTGCTTTGTGTCATCAAGGTGCTTCATGCTTTGCTGCTGTTATCTCCTTAATTGGAACTTCAGGTGCCTGAATTTCCATGCAGGTGTATTGTCACCCGACAGCATTTTGTATGCTCTGCAGGGAAAAGAGGTTTTATAAAGAAAAATAGAAAAGGTTGACCTGAATTCTGATTGGGGGAGGGGGATGGGGAGAATATTGCTTTTCATTGCCCAGTGCTCTCAGAATTTCTTCCTGCTTTTCATTGTGAGATCATTGGTCCTATGGTTAAGTTTTGAGTGTTTTCTTCCCTTTCAGTTCTGGACCCATTATTTCAACCATATCAGGAACTCCCAACATGGAAATTTTTTCCACCCATGCAGATTGGCAACTTTTCTGTAATAGCCTCTCAGACAGTTAACCAAATGCCAAATATTACCTAGCTAGTGCAAGATCTTAAACCTTCTAGTCTGCCTTTAGGGACAAGAGTCCTTTTCCTCCACTGATAGCCTTCTTGAACCTATTTGTCAGTACATTGCTTTCCCTTTTAAATCTTCCCATCCCAGTGATACTGACCCTGTAACTGCCAAGAATGTCCCCACTTTCCACCTTCTGATGCCTTCTCTCTCCTTATCCACTTCAATGCTACTCACCCCCACCACACGCAATATCCCACTCTAGATCTACCGGCCTCTAAAATTAATAATCAGTCAGTTAACATTTATGAAGCACCTGTTATGTGCTAGGCACCATGCTTAGTACTGGAAGTTAACACATTTCTTTTCATTTTAAACCACACCTCTTTCCTTCTTCTGGCATTGACTGACCCCTGACTCCCTCTGTATGATACTGCATCACTGACTTAACCTTCCTGGTGCTGCTTGTACCATCTCTTATTCACCCCAACTCACTGGTCCTGGACAGAGAGTCAGAATACTCCATGTTCCCCAGGACCACTTCCAGACTCTTCTGCTGTTATCACTTGGGAACCATTCCACTGTTAAAATTTATACTATCTAAACTGACCACTCAATTCAGATCCTGCTCACTTTTATCCACAGACCCTCAGAAATTCTCCCTCCTATCTCCATAAATTCAGTACCAAGCTCACAGTCTCCTTCATCCCAAGTCCTCAGACATGTTGGTGTTCCTTAACCACCCAACTTCTTAATCCATTCCACTCACGTGAACTGACCCTTTTTCTACCACAAATACACAAAAATGGTAATACTTTTTCCTCACTTGTCCATTAACTCTGAAATATTCATTCCATCATAATCTATCTTGCTATTTCTCCTTGTGCCTCACGATTCCTAAATCTGTTCTTCAACCCTATTATTTCCAATCCCTCCACTCATCAGTACTTTTCCAGATCATCCCTCCTGATCTGGAGATACTTTTCCCAAACTCAACTCCATCATGAACCAGTGGATTCTATATGATCTACTTTTAAATCCCTTGTTGACTTACCACAGCTCATACAAATCCTGGATTGTTCCCACCATCTTCCTCCTTTGTTCCTTCTTATGTGCTGTTGAACAGAACTAAGGAAGTCATGAAATTATGCTGACAAGATCCAGTACATATTTACATCATCTAATCTCAGTTGTGCCTTCACTACAGCAAGGCAACCAGGATGTTGTTCAGTTATTTTTCAGTCATGGAGACTGACTCTTTGTTGACCCCATTTGGGATTTCCTTGGCAAAGATACTGGCATAATTTGCCATTTTCTTCTTCAGTTCATTTTACAGATGAGAAAACTGAAGCTAATAGCATTAAGTGACTTGCTCAGGTTCACACAGCTAGGAAATGTCTGAGGCCAGATTTGAACTCAAGAAGATGAGTCTTCCTTACTCCAGTTCTGGTTCAACCATTATACACCTCTCTAATTTACTTTCTATTCCATTTACTACAACAGTGACTGTCAATGTTCTCTTCTCTTCTCATACCTTCCAAGGCATTCCTTTAACCTACCCTCTCAGTAAGAATGTTGCCTCATGTTTTACTGTGAAAATTGAGTCACCTACTATAAACTCATCCTGTTCCCCATTTTCTCATGTCATATTCTCCAGGTTTTGACCTATATTATCTACTTCTCTGTGATAAAAAGTGGCTATTCTCACCAAGACTAATCTTCCTATATGTATGTTGATCCCATCCTTTCCTCTTTTTACCAGAAGACTGCCCCCGATCATTCCCTTTCTTCTAATATTCAATCTTCTTATTGATACTTCCTTCCTTGTTGCCTACACATGTCTGTTTCCTTCACTCTTAGAAATACTCACTTGATCCTTCCATTCACATTAGCTATCACCTTCTGTTCCTCCTCCTCTTCTCTCAAATTCTTTGAAAAACTCTTCCCTCCACTAGTGATCCTGTTCCTTCTCCCCTCAGTCTATCCTAAACTTTCTGCAGCCTAGCTTTCAACCTCATTACCCAACTGAAAATACTCTACTCAACATTTCCAGTCATCTTCTCATTGTTGAATCCAATGGCCTTTCCTCAATACCAATTCTTCTTGACTTCTCTGTAGTATTTGATACTCTTGACTACTTTTACCTCATGGATACCTTCTCCTATCTAAATTCTCCTCTTATGAATCTGACTCCTTCATTCTTGTTATGCCCTTCACCTTTGTCTCTTAGAAGTCCTAGTTTCCTTCAAAGTTCAGCTTAAATATATGAAACCTTTCCTGACCTCCCCAACAACTAGTGACCCTTCAATAAATTTATATTAAGGGGGGCGGAGCCAAGATGGCGGAGTAGAAAGACTCACCTATGCTAGGTCCGAACCCACAGCCCATAGATTTCCTGTAAAAAGAACTCCTGACAAATTCTGGAGCAGTGGAGGCTGCGCAGCAACGGAGTGAAGGAGATTTGCGTTGCAGAGAGCCCTGAAGAACCGACCGCAA
>JAQQSK010011850.1:0-12111 GCA_028658325.1 Potorous gilbertii
TTTTTACAGGAAATCTATGGGCTGTGGGTTCGGACCTAGCATAGGTGAGTCTTTCTACTCCGCCATCTTGGCTCCGCTCCCTGTGTGACTCTAAACAAGCCACTTAACCTCCCTGTGCTCTAGGCTACTGGTGTCAGATATGCAGCCAAGAACCACATGTAACCCACAATGCTGTGTGGTCAGAACCAGGTTAAAATGTAACTGGGAAATATTTAACAAAATAAATAAAAATGCAATTTCAGTCCAGTCAGGAAGACCTGAATCCAAATCTGGCTTGAGATACTTAATAAGTGTGTCACTTCACCCTGTTTGCCTCAGTTTCCTCACCTGTAAAATAAGCTGGAGAAGAGAATGGCAAACCACTCTAGTATCTTTGCCAAGAAAACCCCAAATAGGGTCATAAAGAGCTGAAAAAAATTGTACAAAAATTCATGGCAAGAAGAACTTTAGTTCTTTAGTTAGTGGAGACATGAGTCTCCATATTAAAAATTGACTAGAATCTTACTATATCAAACACTTTACTATAGTATGAATAGCAACTGTTTACTTGTCCAGAATCCTTATTCCAGTAAGGAGTTTTGGAGGTATCATCTTGGGTGATGCTTTAGACCTATGTTAGTTCCCTACTCTCCTGCTCCTATCCTGGCACTCATACTAAGTTATGTTGCATTTTTATATGATCTATAATTATTTCTGGGAACTCATTAATCTAAAATTCTTGCATATCTCCCTGTAGCAACCCATAATTTTTGGCAGACTGTTCTCCCTGCAGGAGTACTCAAGTAGTCAAATAGATGCAATCAGCATTCTCTCTACTCAGCCTGGCAGCAAACTTTATTGGTCCTGGGTGGCCGATTAGCTACCAGGATATCCTTCCTCACCAGGGCTGTGAAAGAGAAAAGGGGTCAAACACCAAAGTCAGTGGAACTTGCTTTGGGAAAAATTGTCTTTGCAAGAGGAAAGCTATAAACTCCTTTCCTCTCACCTGACCATTCAGTGGTATATAGCTGTTTTTTTTTAATTAATCCCTCCTATGTCTTCTGTAGTGAGTAAAGATTTTCTTTTTAGAGAAAATTAAGTACTGTTAACTGCCTAACCACCAGGACTAAGAAGATCTATAACCAAGTGGAAGAAGAAACTACCATTTCCTGGTTCCAAGACTAATGAACTGATCTAATACAAGTTTCAGGGAAGGGGCTGACTAGTTTTAGTGGAAGGCATCTCTCTATCTATGAAATCATAGATCCAGTCTCCATCCCTGTCCCCATTATTTGTAATGCACCAAATTGGATGCAGAAGGTATTGTGCCAGCTATTAGACAATATCACTCTCTCTTAGACAAGTAGATTCATAGAATTCCCATTTCTATAGCACTTTATGGTTTGCATGGCACTTTCATCATCACCATCCTGTAGGAAAGGATACATATTAGATCAATGATTTCATTGGTGTATAGAACTCTCAGATGTGGGGATTCCCTCTACCAATTCAGGTCAACCCAGGTTGCCTAGAGTACTAAGAGGACAGGTAATTTTCTAAGGATCACATGGCAGGTATATGTCAGAGGGAGGCTTAAACCTGGTTTACTACTTCTAGTTCTTGGACCCTGCATACATACACACTGTATATTTCCATTGAAGATGAGTAAAAAATGCATTGGGAACAATGGTCATCTATCTACTATACCATGGTGCCTCTTAGTGCCATATTAACTCTACTTTCTACCATCACTTAACATTTTAATTCAAACATTTTCTTTTCAAGTTAAGAAAACTTTCCAGAATGGCTACACCAATTCATAGCCCCTCCAATAGTAAGTTAAAGTGCCTGTTTTCTGTCAGTCCCTCCAATGTTTGTCATTTTACATTTTTTTCAACTTTGCAAATCTGATGAGCTTTAACAGATTTTTGTTTTCTTCCTAATAGTGGGAGGAGAGAAAAATAAATGTTTTTTTCACCTAAAAAGGCAAAATTTAATTTAAAAATAAAGCTAAGGAAATTGAGACCTGGAAAGGGTCTTCCTCGAGAAATCCTTAAGGCCCCTTAAACTACAAAAACTTCAGAGAAACCAATTTGAAGTTTAGATTGAGTCAGCTCAGTTCCATTAGGAAAGATTTCCTGTAGGAGGTAGCACTTAAGCTGAACCTTGAAAGGAACCAGGGATTCTGAAAGTTGAAGAAATGGGAACATGCCAGGCATAGGAAATTGCCAAGAAGGCAACTTACAACTTGTGACAACCGAATTTTAAAGACGTTAAATCTTTTGGGAAGCTAAAAGCCTGAACAAAACAAGGTTAACGTACCTAGATAAAATCCTACTACCAAATCCAGGACATGGGAATGAATTACCATGAGCACCAAAAAAGACAGAAGGCATCTGAATCAAATTATTCCTAACAAATGCAACATTAATTCAGCACTTTGTAGTTTCCAAGCTCATTATCGTCATTAATTAGTAAATCTATATAACAGCCCTTTGAGGCAAGTGAAGCGTTATTAGCTCTGCAGCACAGATGAAGAAACCATCTATACATTTTTGTGCATTTGTGTTTTGGTTCCTAGATTATTCAGACTCAGAGAGAAGCCATGTAATTTTCAAGAAAATGACAAGACTCTAATTCTCCAAAATGTTGCACTCTGGTTCTCAGTTTACTTTCTTCCCTTGGGCTGATGTTATAACACTTCAGTATTTCAGGTATGCTTCTTCAGGGTGGCTGCCTTCACCCTTTGGCTGCTTCTAGTTTTCACTGACTATACCTGCACAAGGCAAAAGAGAGGAACTGAATTTAATTCCATTCAAAAAACATTTAAATGCCTTCTGTGTTCAAGGTACCATAATAGGGGTTGGGAATACAAAGACAGAAAAAAAATGAAGGTATCAACATGCTTTGGGCCACATAGAAATTTAGAAATGCAAAGTATACACAAAACAATAAAGTATAATTTCAAATGGGAGACAGTGCTAACAACAAGAAGATCATGAAAGTTCTCATGGAGGAGGGGAGGTGTAAATTTTGACTTGAAAAGCACTGGTGATTCTAAAAGGTAGTGTCGAGGGTGGAGGGCATTCTGGAAACAAAGTTCAACTGTCTGTCCAAAGACACAGAGATGGGTAATGGAATGGCATCACAAGAAATATTCAATAGTCCAATCTGAATTTGTGAAGAAAAATATATAGAAGATCATTAGAAAGCTAGGCAGTACTAGATTGTAAAGAGGCTTAAATGCCAATCTGAGGATCTTGTATTTTATTCTAGAGGAAACAGGGAAACGCTGCCATGTTTTGGGTAGGAGTGTGCATATCAGACCCGTGTTTTAGGAAAAATCAATTTGGCAGCTGTTTGGAGGATGAATTAGACTGCAGCATCAAACTCAAATAGAAACTGATCACTGCAGGATGAATATTAACTTAGAAAACCACAAATTAGCATTAGGTTGTACTGTTTTTATTTATTTTGTTAAACATTTCCCAATTACATTTTAATCTGGTTTAGACTACATTTAGCAGTTTCCCTTACCACAAACCCTGTGGGCCACAAATTTGACTCTTTCTGGATGATAAATTAAGAGTCTATTGCAAAGAGGTAGTAGAGTCCTGAGTTGTGGTAAGAAGCAGTTTGAGGGGAGAAAAGGGGTTGAATGTGAGAGACATCGCAGAGACTTGGAAACTGATTGGAAAGTTCTTTGAGAGAAGTTCTTCATTTCACTTTCATTTTTTGTATCATCAGCACTTAAAAGAGTGCTTACCTCGTGGTGGCGGTGGGGGCAGGATGATGCTTGTTGGTTGATTGATTGATTAGAGAGAAAGATTCAAGGATGACTGTAAGGGAATTGCCAACCCCCAGCCTTGGACGGCATTCACTGGTCACGACTCAGGTAAACTGAGGGAAGACTGGTAAGGCATGAACAAGATGGCGCTGGGAGGAAGGGCTCTGTCCCTGTTTTGCTCAAGGCTATTTTCCCAGGCTTTTCAGAGAACAAAGAAGGCCAAAAATGTTTTTCTTTCTAGGGGCTACGTGTCCACCCTGGGCAGTCCTGGTCAAAGGTATATTACTTCCTTATAAGGGCAAACTAATTGCTGATAGGTTCACTTAGGGCCCTGGTGTCAGAAAAAAGATAAAAGCACCGCTCACTGCTTCAATAAACGGAGTCCTTACTATCTTGTCTCCCGCCTCGGTCATTGCTTACAGCTAAACTCCACCAAGGCCTGCAGGCCCCAGCAGGTCAGATAAGGCCTGTGGGCCTGAGAGATTAGGCCCAGACTCCCAGGTCCCTAACAGATGACCTGAAAGTCTCAAAGTTGTGAACTTGGTTGACTAGAAGGATGGCAGGGCCATCAACAGGAATAAAGAGGTTTGGAGGAGAGGAAAATGTAATGGGTACCACTTTGGAGTTTGAAATTCTGATGGAAATTCAAGCAGAGCTGTCCAGTTGGCAGTCAGATTGGAGTTTGGGAATGTGATTGGGACTGGATATATAGGTTTGTGAATCTTCTGCACGGGGATGATGAGATCAACAAAGGGAAGGATGTAGAGGAAGAAGACAAGATCCAGGTCAGAGATTTGAGTGATGTTCACGCTGAGCAAGGCAAGAGGAGGAGGGTCCATCAAAACATTAAGAAGAGAGACAACAACTAGAAAATAGAATCACAGAAGCCAAGAGAAGAGAGAATGTCCAAGAGGAAGTGGTGATTGTATCAAAAACTGAGGAGAGGTCAAGTAGAATAAGGACTAAGTCATCAAACTTGGTAGTTGAGAGATTGTCAGCAACCTTAGAAAAAGCTGCCTTACTTTGATGATGAGTGGTGCCTTGCCACATGATGAAAGATACATATAAGTGGTAAAGTATGTAAGTAAAAAGTATATAGGAGATGAAAAAATGGAAGCAGTCAGCATAAAAGATACTTTCTAGGAATTTGTCTGTGAAAGAGAAAAGATGTAGTTTGAAAAGATGACAGGGTAAGGTAAAATTGTGTTTTGCTGAAGATGGGGGAGATTACAGATTAATTACAGATTAGAGCCCCTAAATTCACCCCCTCCCTCATTTTATAGATAGGGAAGCTGAGGTTCATAAAGGCCGTGATGCTCATAGAGAATGACACAATTGGAGAAGAAGGAATTGATATTCAGTTTGAGTCTCCCATCACTCACTAAGGACCTACAATGTGTCAGGCATAATAGAAATTCAATTCAAGTCTACCATTACCCATTAAGTGTCTACTATGTGCCAGGCATTGAGCTAGATGCTAGAGATACAAAGACAAAATCAAAGTGGACTCTGCCCTCAGGGAACTTACATTCTATAGGATTGGTTTCCTATAGCACAGAGTCCTCCTGAAAGCAACAAAATATTAGTCCCAATTGGCTCTGTTTATTTCCCAATTTAGGCCATTTAATTTGCCTTATTTAGAATAAATTAATTCATCCTTGCATTGAAGATAAATGAAAAGGGGCAAGGGGAGACGAGAAGCATTGGGATCCCAAAAGAACACAAGTGGAAAGATTAGCCTTGGTGGGAAGACAGCGCATCAGATTATTACAAATACCAAACAACTTTATTGTATATATCGATAAAGATTATATATATAAATACATATATATTATATATAAATGTACATTTAAAAGGAAGAGTAAGTTGTACATAATAGATTTGCAGTTTCATGTGCAATCATTTTTTTTTATTATACTACGTTATGGAAATACTTATTTTATTCCATGAATTAAAAAAAATAAAATAAAGAAGAGAATGGAGAAGGATTGGGACGTGAAACAGGGGGAAAAATGGAGGTTGGGGTTTAGATAATTTTTTTCAGTAAAGAAGTAGGAGGTGAAGATCTATGCTAAGGGCATGGGGAGAGATGATATGTAGGAGGTTTACGGAAAAGAGGAAACATTTTATAACTGACATTGGAGAATGTGATAGAAGCTTAAGAAAGATTGCTTACAATGAAGAGGGTTGGTGGAGTTCAGAGAAGCAAAATTTATAAGTGAACCAGTTAATGTGACATTCTCCAGGAGTTTTCAGAAGCACATAGATGGGAACAGAGAAGGCCAATGGTGGGAGGCAAGCCAGGGGCAGGGGTTTGGCAGGGCATCAATAAAAATAGGACAAAAAAGGCCAAAAATTCTGGGGTAACTGATTCTTGCAGTGTAAGCTCCTGAAGGGCAGAGATGTTAAACTTCTGTCTTTGAGTCCTCAGCCCTTAACACAGTGCCTGACGTGTGTGTTGGGGGTGCCGTGTGGGTGTGTGTAGGGGTGTGTGTGTGTGTATGGGTGGGTGTGAGTGTGTGTAGGGGTGGGTGGGGTTAATCTTATTGATTGACTGAGAGAAGGTTCTGGAGAGCATGCACAATGGAATGAGAAGGGAGAAGAGATAAAGCTAAGAATGGAGAGGGATGAAGATTCAGACAGAAACAATGAAGGAGAGAAGATTTCCATCTTATCGACTCTAACTCTGAATTATACAGACAGGAACATGAGGATGTACATGCCTGTGACAGCTTGGGAATGACCCACCCGTAAAGGCACCCTCATTCAGTCACTGTCTTTGACTCCCAGAGATCTAGGGTCTCATATAGTTATGAGACCCAAGTAGGATCTGAACTGGGCACTGGCCTAGACTCACAATCTCCCTTTGCCTTCTAGAACCCCAACTCAAAACACTAGGAATTGAAACGTACCATCCATGGAGTGTAAACACTTCCAATCTCTGACTACTTGAATGCATAGGTCCTCCCCTCTACCCCTGGAGTCTTGGAGGCAGTGGAACTCAGGATCCACAATGGCTTATGCTCCTTTCAGAAGAGGCCTTCTGCTGCTCCAGACACCTGGAAGCTGGGGCCTAAGACAGATGGGAGATCCTAGATTTCTCCTTCCTAAAGAGAATATTAGGTTCCCAAGGTACATCATCTTCTGGCTGCCTCCTATCTGACCTCTAGAGGACCAGGCCAAGCAGATTCAACAGCACAGATATGGTGTGTTATCTTTGATAACAAGCACGAGGGCAAAGAGTCAGCAAGAAGAAAATTAAAACACAATTTTTCGCCCAGGTAGCTCTCCCAAAGCCAGAGTTAGGATAGCTTTGTGATTATCTAAAGTGTAACATAGATCAAGTTAAGCCTTGTCTTAAAAAGCAACTCTTTAAGTCAATTCAATGGACATTTATTAAGTATATACTAAGGGCAGAATCCAAGTCAAGGTACTTGGGGAAATATCAAGATCAAAATAAAAAACCTGCCTACCTTGAACTTACAACCTTAGGATCAAGTGTAGAGGAGAGATAGGACACAGTAGAACAAAACAGGAATGAGGGCCAAGACAACATTGTTCTGGTCCTTTCCAATAACCATCAGCAAGGCTTTGAACAAATTGCTTTGGAAGCTAAATGGTGCAGTGGATAGAGTGCCAGGCCTGGAGTCAGGGAGACCCAAGTTCAATTCCATCTTAAATGCTTCCTAGTGCAGTGACCATGGACAAGTCATTTAACCTCTGTTTGCCTCAGTTGCTTCAACGTTAAAATGAAGATAAAGTACCTCCTCCCTTGATTGTTGTACAGATTAACTAAGATATTTGTAAAGCATCTAAGCAGTGATTGGTACATAACATGCACTTCATAAAGGTGTATTTCATTCCATTTAACATTGCCAGCCCTTGGGTTCTTCTATAAAACATCATAATCTATGTGTATGTATTTGTATATTTCTATTTGAAACATGTATATACATATATTCTAATTATAAAATTTCTCCTATCCTTCTTTAGCAACTAAACCAGACCAGAGGAGAGGATTTTTAAATTGTTGTGATTTGTTTGTTTTCTTATTATTAAGGCACAATCTAAGAATTTTCTATGGAGCTATGTATATATGTCTATGTGGATGATCTGCATATACACACATTGTATGCATGCAAACACAAACATGTGTATGCATATAGCTACATTTCAACATATATGTATGTTTTATATGAATTCCCACACTTTCATAATGTTTACATGTTCCATATATAATGCATAGGTTGTAACTTTAAGTCATCATATAAAAGTCTCATTTACACATATACATATGTGTAAAAATATGTATGTTCACATATGGGCAGTGTATGAGCATATAAATATACATGGATGTTTTCTATATGTAATCATTTACACATGTGCTGTATGAAATGCTTAGATTCTGACTTTGTCACAATATCCAGAAAGTTCTTTGTGTGTGTATGTGTATGTGTGCATGTGTATATGCATATGTATATGTATAAAACTCCCAGGGATATTTACTTCTATCCTCCAACTTATAGGCTAAGAGAGCTGCCTAGATCCCTGAGGGGTTAAGTGAGTTGTCCATGGTGACATAACCAGTATGTGTCAAAAGCAGAACTTGAACCCAGGACAATTCAGGAGCCCCCTCCTACCTTCTAGCTCTCTGGCCTCAGGTGAAGGGTTTTCCTCACCCATGAGATCCCTTGAGAAATGCTACTTTGAACAAAGAAAAAGTTTCACTGCAGTGGATGAGTAAAGTTGATCATCACTATGACAATATTTCCCTTAGTAGAAGGATGAGAAAAAGGGGGTCCTAAACTTGCTAATAATCAAATCTAACATATATTTTACCTACCTAATGGAAAATTGATCAAGTTCATTTTTGTGTTAGCTTGTTCTTGAGAATCCTCCACAAAAGCCCTCCCCTGATGCTTCTTTCTGGTATGGAGGTAATATTGGAAACATAAACTCTGACAAGTTGTAGGATCCATGCTGGATTATTGTATGAAATCTAACATCCAGGAATGAGCCAAGGTGCCTTGAAAAAGATCATCACCAGACTGTCCAGAGAGTGACAAATGCTTTGGCTTCATCAATTCTCAGATAACATCTATTAAGTTGCAAAGAATTTGGGTTGGTGAGGGGAACAACCAAACCAAGGAAATTACTGACCTTTGATATATTAAAACCCAAGTTGATGAGATCTTCAAAGTGATGGAACCCCCAAAGTCTCGCTGAAATGAAACTACATGGCGGATGGTACTTTTCTATAAGGTAGCCTGTCATTTAGTCTATAAGGAGATTGAATAGATCTAGCACCATCTTCTCTTTGTAAAGTCACATATATCACTTCCTCCCCAAGGCAACTCATGACTCATTGCTAAAGCTGAAGGCTCACATCAACTGAGTTTAGTCTTAAATGGTTTTCAATAACAATACATCTTGACTTTTCCTCACTTCCCAAGGCACCAACAGAGCAACTGAATTTGCATTGTTTTTGTCTCTTCCCAAGGGGTGTTCAGTTCCCATATAAGCATTAAGCTACTGAGAGAATAGATAAAAGATTAATATCCTATTCCTCTTTAGCAAATCTGTATCTACATCCCGCCTTCAAGTGAATACTGTTTCCTTCCTCCTTCCCCACAGAGTCAGTTACAATCACTGTAAGAAAATTTCACAATACAAAAAAGCAAAGCCCCAGTAACTTTAGTGGAGTTGAATGCTTCATGGAAGACTAGTCTCCCCATCTCTATATCTGATTGCTTCCTTATGGGGTCTGGGCTTTCTCCCCGACTCCAGTGTCTGGACACCGAACCCCACTTCTTCAGCTTCACGGCATTCTGTGCTGCCTTACTATTCCAGCTCCTTCAGCTCCTGCCTTGACTTAGGAATTCCTATTCTTTGCCTCTAAAACACTCCAGCAGTGTTTCTCATCACCTCAACACTCCAGAAACCCTATCTATCTTCTATTTTGCTTTTCTTCTTTCCAAGAGTTCCACTCCTTCATGCAGGGTCTTTATGCCTGTGGCATTATGGGAAATGACTATTCTTTCCCTTTTATAGAAACTTATGGCTCTTCCAGAAGAGCCAGAAAGAAAAGGATTGGAGCAACTTACATCAATGAGAAGAAAGGCAATCTCCTTCCTCTACTGCATTAGTATCCTATACCCTTCAAGGTGATTCAATTTATGCAAAGGGAGGGGATGCCTGTCATTTGAGGAATGACTGGACAAGTATGGTATGTGAATGTAATGAAGCACTTTTGAGTTGTAAGAAATGATGAAAAGGATGGTTTCAGAGGAAAATGGAAAGACTTGTTTGAACTAACACGGAGGGAAGGGAGCAGACCAGGAGAACAATACAATAAGAGGCCTATTGGAAGGACAAACAACTTTGAAATACCTAGGAACTCTGATCAATGAAATGACCAACCACAGCTCCAGAGACCTTATGATGAAGTATGTTATCCATAAACTCACAATGTAGATGGCGGTGTTTTTTTTTTTTTTGGATATAGGTAATGCAGAAATTTGATTTTGCTTGGCTATATACATTTGTATTAGAAAAAGGAAATTACTGATCAAATGATTTAATGCTTATATTAATTAAAATGAATAATTATTTCACTCCCACACAAAAGGTGTTTCAATGCAGTTCAATTCAATTAACCCTCATCGGCTAAGTGTAAGATACTCAAATAGGCATTAGGGGTATAAAAGCGAAAATAAAAACAAGCACGACAAAGTGTGTGCCTTAGAGTATAGTTTAGGGAAAGGCGAAGGAGGGCAGTTGCCAGTCTTCATTCTGTAACCTTCCACATATTGATGTCAGATACATCCATTTATAGTTGTCCTTGATTTTTCCTTATTTAAGGACAAGCATGCTGCTCCCTGTTCTTCAGCTCTTTGGGGACTTCAGCTCTCCTTCATGATTTCTCAGGAACAATGACCAGAGGCTCTGCAGTTCTGGGAGCTGTCTCCAGTGTGGACCACTTAATCCCTGCTAATTAGAGTGCTCTGCTTTTTGTAGATGCTTTTAATTATTCCTTTCCCAGTTTTAATTTGGCTGCTATCCTTTCATCACAACTAGGATTTTTTTTTCTGTAGAAACAAAAATAAAGACATTAAAAATGGCTTTCCCCATTTCCTATCCTGTTAGCTCTCTCTTCTTTTTTTTCAAATGGAGGGATTTCTTTTTCTTCTATTTTTCATGTATTTGAAGAATTAGAGGAGAGGGGCAGTTTTTTTTAGTGTCCTTTGTGTAGTACAGTGGGCAAGAATACCAAACATGGGGTTAGATTAGCCTCCTCTAACCCTAAATGTACATGCCTCCCACTCTATCTACCACTTAGTAGTTGTATGTTCTTGCTCAAATGATGGTTTCAGTCTTATCTCTATTGCTTAATACTCATCTTAACTTGGCCAAGTCACTTAGTCTCTAGGGGCTTCAATTTCCAAATCTGTCAAATGAAGGGGTTTGAGTAGATAAACGCAAGGAAGCCAAGCCACTTATAAAATATCTGAGAAGGGATGGAATTTGAGAAACTGGGGTGAACTGAAATGAGCCCTCTAACAGTGAACCACCTAAGAGAGGAAGAGAGACCTCAGCTTCAACTTTGACCAGGTCTCCTTTCCCCATTCCAAATACCCATATTTGACCACCAGGAGGACCTTTCAAACTGTAAAGGGGCTGTAAGATTTTGGACTACCTGTGTTTCTATCAGTGTCCTAGAGGCATACCCAGGTCCGCTGAAGGCAGTGTCTGTATCAGGAGCTGAGTTCAGATCAGACATGATTCATCCTACTTAAGAGGAACTTACTGAGTACCCTGAGAGTAAGAGAAAAGGATTTCTATCATTCAAGAGTTTTACATTTCCCTTTTGTCACATACGTTCGCTAAGACTTAGCGCACTTTCCCCTGGACTCCATATGCACTTGTGAGAGAGTGTACTATAGATTTTGAAGTGGTGAGGGAGTGTTTGTACCAACTCTTTTTACTGCTCCATTGAATAACCCTTTTTCAAAGCTTCTCTAGCTGGTTGATCTGTTTCTTCACTGATAATCCTGTTCCTGGAGTAGCCCTCTGGGTGGAGCTCAAGGCAATGGTATTTAGAAAATCAGTTGGTTGGATCTCATGAGTAAGGAGAAGGGAATAAGCATGTATACAGCACCTACTATGTGCCAGGCACTATGCACAAATATTTACAAATATTATCCCATTTGATTCTCCCAAAAACTCTATGAGGTCTCCATTTTACAGTTGAGGAATCTGAGACTGGATTTGAATTCAGGTCTTTCTGACTCAAAGCAGTCTGCTCTGCTCATTGTGCCACCAAAATACTCTGAGGAGGTACCCCA
>JAQQSK010011851.1:0-12111 GCA_028658325.1 Potorous gilbertii
TTAAATAAATTTATTAAAAAAAAAAAAAAAAAAAAAAAAAAAAAAAAAAACTTGTGTCCTACTCTTTCTCTCCCCTATTTCTCAACTACACAAAAATTATCAGTCTTTTCCAATTCCATACTTTGTGGGCAACACAACTTAAGAAGGTGTGTGTGTGTGTGTGTGTGTGTGTTCATACATATTTGGTGACATGGGGCAGTTATTTAATTGAGGGTGGTGGGAGTATACTTACACCTCTAATACATTAAGAAGTTATCACTGAAGGGAAAAATAATTATAGATACTGGGTTGGGGGTATGAGAAAGGGACTCACAGGAGATTAGGAAGGGCCCAGTTGAATGATTACCCAGGAGGATACTCTGGTCTTCTGTCTGATTCTCTTACTTTTGAAATACTGCAGGTAGTCCTGGTGGATAAGATGGCATCTGTTCTGAAGGGCACAGGTCCTGTCTTGTTGATGTTGCTTCCTTTGTGGGTACTTCCTGGATGCTCTGAAGACCTAGCCTGGCAAGAGTTCATGAAGCAACACCATCTCAGCCTGGGCCTGGAGTTCAGCCAGTTGAGCTGTGAAGATCTTATGGGTGCCATGGAATCTCTGAAGGGGAAAACCTCCCATACCTTCATCTATGCCATTTGGAGCCAGATAGAAGATATATGTTGTGGGGATGGGTTAGATTGCTACAAAAATGTGAGGGTATGGAGCAAGAAACCCTTTAAAATTCTTACCTGTGAGCAGTTGGAGTCTGGTCAAGGCTACAGGGGCACCAGAAGTTATAGCTATGTAGAGCTCCATTGTGGCCTGAATGGATTCCCTGTGAGCCTGGAGGACACCAAGGTGAAGAAGAGAATTTCAAATTAGGACACTGTCTCTACTTATGTTACAAATAGAGGCATTTGAGGTTATTAGCCACCTGGGCTTATGTTTTCCTGTACAGCCCAACCACTGAACATTGAATAAATTTGCTGAAGTTAGTAGTTTACTACTTAACAATGGAGAGAATTTGAGTCACATCGTCACCCTACCCCCTAACCTATTCCCTCCCTCCACACACTCACCTTTTATTTATTGCTAGTCCCTAAAGGCAGAGAGGAATGAAAGGCTAAGAAACAGGAACAGGGATATCAAATACCAGAAGGGCAAAATTTCATTCCTTGGGTCTTTGTCCTAACAAAGGGTGTGTAGGGAAGAGACCTTCATAAAGGAAAAGGATGCAACGAGTTCTAATCAAGTCTTTCTCCCTGGGAGATATAAAGGTGGGAAAGGGACTTAGGATGGTTATGGGAGAAGGCAAAATGTTTAGGAGAGAATTTTTCTTCAAATTGGCTCTCCCTAATGACAATTCTTCCTTTCACTGAATAAAATGTTCTTCCTTTCATTTCAAGGCTTGAAGATGTGCATGTGTTTAAATGTGTTTGGGTTAAATGTTTACAATGAAGGCTGTGTTATATACGGAAAGAGCACTGACCTTATAGTCTAGATATGAATCCAGGATCTGCCATTTACTAGCTGTTTGTCTTTGGACAGTTCACTCACCCTATCGTGTCTTCAGTTTCCTTCTCTGTAAAATGACAAGTTGGATTTGATGTCTTCTGATTTCTCCACCAGCCCTATCTCTAGGATCCTTCAACCTTTGTGACCTTGGGCAAGTCACTAATCTATTTAGGACTTAATTCCTCATATATAAAATGAGAGGCTTGGGCTAGATAACCTCTAAGGGCACTTCTAGCTTTTTATTCATCATCCTATAGCCCCACAAAAATAAAAGGAGAGAGGACATGTACACAGATCAATAAAATACAAATTAGAATATCATGACTTTATAAGAGAAGCATAAAATGCTATCCCTCAAAAGATATCATATCTAGCTGCAGGAATAAGAGGAGTTTTCACAGAGGAGAAGGCATTTGAATCGGGTCTTGAAGGACGTTTTAGATGCCAGTGAGAGGAAAGGGAGAGAGGTAGTGGATGGGGGAGGGTGGGAGAGAGGGGAAGAAGGATATTGCCATTCCAGATTAGGAAACAGCAGTTACAGAAGCAGGAAATTGTTGGGTGTGTTTTAGAAACACAGAAAGCAATACACTTTTTGTTGCAATGCAGATAAAGAAGACTTGGTGTGGTATGAGACAAAGCAAGAAAAGTCAATTAGATCCAGAAAGGGAGCCTCAGTAGTTTGTTTTCTGCAGACAATGGAAGTCCATCAACAAATATTGATGGGATTAATTGGCAACACTGACTCATTCTATGTGGTTGCAACCTCTTTGCACCTGTTTCTTTATTTATAAAAGGAAAGATTTCTTGCCAAACTTTCAAGACTATGTAAACTGGACAGAAATGCTGTACAGGTGTTATTCTGAACTTTGAATGTACATGCTAGGGTCCTACCCGAGGTTTACAGTGTGGCTTTTTTTAAACACTTCGTTATCCTGGACAGATGAAGGATTACCCTCTATCCTCAATTTGGTACCTCAGTCCAGCCCTCAATAAAGCCTTTACTATGAGACTGAGTAATCTCTCTTTCTACATAATGATCTCATAGGCACAGGAAGGGCTTCACAATTCATTTAGTTCAGCCTTCTCATTTATACATGAACGCAACAAACCCTAGAAAAAATCAAAGTAAAATAGGTGGCCAAAGACCGAAGGCAAGTATACATGAACACAACAAACCCTAGAAAAAATCAAAGTAAAATAGGTGGCCAAAGACCGAAGGCAAGTAGACCAGGTGATGCATCCAAGGACTATCCAAAGTCTCCAGAAACAGAAATATCTTTCCATACACTGGACATTTTCATAGGTCCTCAAGGGGATGTGCATTCTCCTCTAAAAGGCTAAACTAATTCTGATGCCTCATTGAGTCATTGGGCTGACCCTTAATCTAGAAAGCTGTGTCAACAGAAGGCAAACTTTGAGTTATATTAGCAAACTGAAAACAATCAAGTAAATGCCTGATGGAGAATGACAAATCAATCAAAAAGGACTAACTTAGACAGCTTTGGAGGGACTAATCATAAACAGGTGGTTACCAAGTGATAAATTCTGATTATGGTGAGATGGCAATTGATGGACTTGGAGTCAGGACTACCTAGGTATGAATCCTGCCTCAGATACTTACCAGTTGGGAAAATCTCCATGTCAGTTTCATAATCTGTAAAATGAAGGAGTGGGATTTGATGACCCTTAAGTTAGCTTCCAAATATAAATCTCTGATCCCATGAGACAGAACTAGGTCACAATTAAGACAAATATTCTGTGAAATGATTGCATTATTTGAATTAGCACTGCATTTCCATTAGGCTAGAGTCAATTACTATATTTTTTATAATTGTAATTTGAATAATGCAAATTCAAATATAGGTAACTATTTTACAACACTCATTGTTGCAAGTAATTGAAACCTAGCCGTACCATCTACCAAGGTGGAAGAATCTACAACGATATCAAGAATATTCACACTAGTAAAATCATGAACCTTTTGGAATTATTGAAGTTGAAGAAGAGGTTACATTCCTTGGATGGCTGACACATTAGCAAGATACATGTTAACATAAATCACTTTATCTCATATAGACATTTTTACCTGTCAAATAGATTGGGATACTTAAAAATCCTAGCCCTATGGAAAGCTAAGTTTTGATAGAGAGAAGAGGAAGAAGGAAGAAAGAAAAATAATACCGGACACATGAGATCCTTAGTTCAACTTACCTCATAGGGTTGTTGGACAGAAAGATCTATGAAAACCTCAACATGCTGTAGAAGTGAAAGTCAATATTGATAAAATAACCATATGAAGAAAACATAAAGATCCTGCATGCTGAAGGCAAAGAACTTAAAGGAGATATGATAAAGAGAAATTTTAATGATTTCATTATTTTGCTTAGGAAAATATTGTTTGTTTATGTTTATTCACACTGAATTGTCAAAAATTAACAGACTTTTGCAAAGGGTAATATGATATTATATTTGAAGTGTTTAAGAAAAAAACACAGAAATCTAGTCTCATATAATACCAAAACTGACAGGTACGTTAGGAATCATTCAGCAACTCCAACCTCTACTTAAGACAAACAATCTTGGATAAGTTTTCATATTGCCTTTATTTGATGATGTGTAGTGATGGATACCTTCTACCTAATAGGGAAGTACATTGTGCTTTTGGGTGTAGAATTTAGATCTGATTAGGACCTTAGAGAGTTCAACTGCATTAAATTACAGATGAAGAAATGAAGGCCTAGAAAAATAAAAGCCCAGGTCACTTGAGTAGAAAGTAGCTAAGATTTGAATTTAGGCCCTCTGATTCCAATTTGACTTATATTTTCCCTTGTTGAGCACTATTCTGTTGCATTATGATTTGTACATGTAATGTTTATTTCTGTCTTCTGGAATTTATGTAGAATTTCTTTTTGTCTTATAAGATAACATATCCTGTTATATTTGAAAAAAATAATCCCCACTTTTCCCATTTCGTTTTCCCCAATCTACAAAATTCAATTTTGTCAGTACTTTGGTCAAATCTTAATTTCTTTTGTCATTCAGATTTTTGTTTCTTTAAACATTCATTAGTGGAGTATTAAAATCTCCCATCATTTCTACTTTTCTGGCTAATTCTTTTCACTTCTGGCAATTTTTCTTTTTCAAATTCAATTTCTATGCCATGAGAAATAGCTTTAACTTGAATAAATAATAAATATGCTCATTGATGAAGGTACCTTTGAGCATATAATTTTCTTTTGTATCTTTCTTAGTGCTTTCTAATTTTGTATTGACTTTTTCTGAAACCTTGTATTGCCCAGGCAACATACATAGTACTGAGGGCAACTATGAATAAACCAGCACAGCTCTGACTTGCAAAGTATAACTGATTCTCCGTGTAGAAGGCAGAAGAAAAACATTTATTCAGACACCAGAAAGCCAAATCCCAACACCAGGAAGCCAAATCCATCATAGTAACCAAGAAGTCAATACACATTAGCATTGCAGGGGACAATACCATTCCCAAGTCTCCTCTCCCCCTCTGCTGTGGCTTTCCCACAAACAAATGAGCTTACCTGTGCCTACTTGCCTGTGTCCTTCCTAGCTCTGACTAGCCTCTCAGCTCTGCTCCACCCTTCCTGTTCCACCCATTCGGCAAGGTCCTTCCATTGCATGTGACTTAGGTTTCCATGTGGTTTAAGCAGATCACATGAGCCTATTAATGAATGGGAAAGATCTTTCCATTTAAATTACTATTACATTCGGTCCCAAGATCTTTTGAATTCATGACATAAGTTGGTGGGGCAACTGATATTAACAGAATTGTAATAGGGATAACAGGAAATAAGCATATCAAACAATATCCTAAGGTGGGGTTTGAGCACAAGCACCCCATCATTCCCCCTTTGAATGAATGGGGCTCAAAATCTTGGGTTAAGGTACAAAGTTCTTTTCTCCCATAGCTACTTCCTGCTGAGATTGAATGTAGAGCTGTCCCTGCACTAAGAGGTCTCTTTCAAGGGGTCAGTTCTTCAGCTGGCATTCATAGCTTGGTTAACACCAGGTGCAGGGATGACACATCACAGTTGTGGACAAGGGATGATATCTGCTCTAAGCAATCAGGCATCTGCAGGTGGGGGATACTAAGCCTGCAGAAAACAAATGTAGCAAACAAGTTTAAGAGACAAAAAACCAAAAAGAAACAAGGAGACAATAACCGGGAGCAGGGTAGTAAGAGGGTGAGCCATGCTTTTGGAGTCCATGAACCCACTATCATAGCCTCATTCACTGTTGTTTATTGTTTTCTAATTTGAAGTTTTGGGGTCATCATTCTGGCTAGAAATACACTTTACTCAATGTGAGCTGGGGCCTGGCCAATTTCCTATTCTCCCTGCAAGTGTAATGAACTTGGATACAATGATCTAGGAGAATCTGTAGGGTCAGTTCTTACTTTCTCGCTTAGTCTAATATCAAGCCCCTTTTCTCTACACATTTTGGACAGTTCATTAGTTGGAATGCCATCTATTGTTCCTAAATCTACCCCTGCTCTCAACAGAGCAATAAACAATTCTTTTCTTCTCAATCTATCCTGACTTTGAATTCACAGACTATTTGCTCTTCTCTCTTGAGAAAGTTTATCTTTTTCACCAATTCTCACCATCCAAGACACCAACGATTCTCCCATCCTTTGGGTGAACTAATCCAAAATATCTATGACCTCCTACTGAGTAAAATCCTCAATGACCTCCCCAAACACGGTGTGGCCCTCTTGATTCTCTTGTTGTGCTTCTGCCTGAGAAGCCTCCCATACTTCTTTTCTCTTGTTACTTTTTTTGCTTCTTTTTTTGAGCTAAACTAACAATAACTCTTTCTTCTAGTGTCTGAAACTTTCTAGCTTGCTCTTCCAAAGGAGAATTTGAATGCTGCAGGATAAAATGTTTCTCATGCAAACCAGCCAGTTACTTTTCCATCTGAGATTTCTTTTCCAGCAGTTTCTCTCTGCTTTTACACACAGTATGGTAACCTCTTAATAAAATCCAGCCTCTTCTACACACTCCTGCCAATTCTTTCCTGATCTTATTGGTATTTCTTGCAAATACCTTTCAATTCTCTAGATTCCCATTCATATAACCTTGGTGTCCAGTTCTCACACAGTCCAGTGCTTTTAACCCATTCCTTTGCTAGGGAGGAATATGGTAAATCCTCCCATCCTGGGATATCTATTTTTTCCTCTAAATCTTTTCTGCCTCCAAATAGAGATTTTATACCCTATCCTGTTCATGGTGACAAATGTGTCTTCCAGGCAATATTCACAGCACTGAAGACAACTATGAATATGTCAGCGTAGTTCTGAATTGCAAAGTATAACAGACACTCCATATAGAAGGCAGAAGAACAACATTTATTCAGACACCAGAAAGTCATATCCCAATACCAGAAAGCCAAATCCATCATAGTAACCAAGAAGTCAATACACATTAGTACTGCAGAGAACAACCCCATTCCTAAGCATTTTCCTTTACTGGGATCTTCCCACAAGTGAAACACTCACAAGCCTAGCTGTGTCCACTTGCCTGTGTCTTTGCCAGCTCTGACTAGCCTGACTAACTTCCTCTCAGCTCTGCTCCACCCTTCCTTTTCTACCTGTTCAGCATGGTCCTCCCACCACATAGGATTTAGGCTTCCATGTGATTTAAACAGGTCACATGGGACTATTAATGAACGGGAAAAATCTTCCCATTCAATTACCATTACAAACCTTCACCACAATTTAAGATTTTCCAGTGTGTTGGAAACATGCCATTCTCATGAAAATAACTCAAGGACAGAGTGGGCAGAGCAAGGTAGTCTATTTTACATGTTAGAATGTGGCTGCTGTTCACAGAGAACAGAATAGAACCCTGTGGAGAAGCAAAAATAAGTTTAAAAATTGTTTGAGTGATCAAACCTCCCCTTAGAGTCAGGATTGGTTCAGAACTCTTCAGGGTTACAATCTTTCTGACACTCTCATTACTTAACAATCCTTGGTGTTCCCTTCTCCCAAACATGCTTCAACACAGAGCCCATGATTAGAAAGTGGAGGGATAATTTTATGTGGAGTGTGTCAGTTAATATACATGAAGCTTATTAAGCAAGTACAATGAAGAAAGGCTTTCTCCCTATCATTGACCCCTGCCGGTTCAGGTTAGTTTCAAGTCTGGCCCACTTTCTCAAGAACTTTATGGTTAGGCTAGCTTCTTCCCCTGAGGGATGATTGGTTGGTAGTGCTTGTTATCTTATACCACCTTGACATTACAACATTTTGTGGAAACCTAACTTTTAATGTCATCAACTGGAACATAGCAAATCTATCCTCTCTCATCTTCACCCTATATGGTTTTTTAATACATTAAATAGTAGCTTTTCAGCTTTTAATCAATTCAAAATCCCTTTTTCCTTCTATAGGAGAGTCTAATCTAATTATATTAGGTTTTAATTGAGAAATTTGAACTATTCTTTACTGTATTTTTAAAAAGTTTCTTTTAATCCGAAAGGATATGCAATAGTCATTATTTTACTAGGACTGTTCATGCTCATTCACACATCACTAAACATAGTTCTTATCATTTATGAAACTAATGAAATTGGTTTAAAAAATCTCTCCCCAGTCCTCTTACTTTTTTTAATACCTTTAAATCTTTTGGTAGTCATTTAGTTGTTCATTAAAGTAGCACAGCCATTATTTGTTGACCTCCTGCAACTAGTATTTTGAGGCAGTGCCTAGTTAAACATGATTATTGATTTTCATGTGTAATGGTTATTCCACACATCATTTAATTACATAATTCCTTGGGTTCAGTGTGGGGATAATATTTGGCTTCAACCCCCATCAAGGATATTCTCCTTCAACAGATCAGGCAAAAACCATAGATCAAATTAAAAAGCATTTATTTAAGTAGGTCCAATTGGCATAGAACTTCTGTGTCCAAAGCTGTAATTTCATTGGTGTAGGAAATTCACAGGTGAGGAAAGCTTGTCTATCAATATAGATCCCAACTTCCAGTCTTAGAGTGTAGCCTTGGGTGATGAGGTTAAGTGACTTGTCACAAAACTAGTATGTATCAGAATAGAACTTGAATTCTGGTCATTCTGACTCTGAGGTCAACTTTCTATATATCATATTATATTGCCTTTTGGAAATAAATAACAGAAGAAAAATCAAGCAATGGAATCATTGAAAGTTGCCTATATGAATGAGGACAAATGCCTACAGACTTACATGCCAAAAGGGAATAACTCCTTGGAGAAATGAGACCTTTGAAAAAAGTTGAAAAATTTCCAATTTTTCATTCGAAATTAAATCAATTATTTAAAGAAAAATTGAGTATCCAATAATAATTTATTAAATAGTACCAAAGAGTTTCAATTTCCCAAGGTGGAGAAATGGGAAGATGGAAGAAAAAGAAAGGAAGCAGATTGAATGTCCTCCTCCCTGCTTTCTCTGGGTCAGTAATGAATAGAGTTTTTCAACAGTTTCAGAAGTTCATTTCCCTCAAATTTTCCTCCATCCTGATGTCACATTTCCTGTACCACCTGAGATCACCTGTTTGTATTCCCTCCCTTGCTTGGCACCCTAGTTCTTTTTGTTTGCTTGACTTCTGGGTTTTTATATTCTTTTTCCTCTCCTTCCTTTCCTTCCTCTCCTTCTTCCTCTCCTTCTCCTCCTCCTCCTCCTCCTCCTTCTTCTCCTTCTCCTCCTCCTTTTCCTTCTTCCTCTCCTTCTCCTCCTCTTTCTTCTTCTTCTTCTTCTTCTCCTTTTTCTTGTTGTTGCTGTTGTTCTTCTTCTTCTGTAGCCATGGTTAAGTTTATTGCAATTTCTATTTACATGTGTTTCTCTCCTGGCACCAAAATATGAAAGACTATTTCCAATCTGCTGAAACACATAATCAAACATCTTTGCCTTCAAATTTTAATACTAAAGCATTTGTCAGGTTATGTCACTTTCTTTTAGCTTTCACTGTTTTTAAAATTGCTGCTGGAAACTTTTTCAATGGTTGATTTCAACTTTTACATCTCTGAGAAAATCAGATATGTTTGGACTCAACTCTTCTTCAATATATCACCATGGTTGTATGAAAGGTGTCTGATCATAAGAAGTCAGTGTATCCCTTTATAGGTTCTTCTATCCACAAGCTTCTTTATCAAAGTCTAAATGCAATGAGTAAGCTGAATACTGTCCATCTGGTGGGTAAAATCCTTTCTGCAAGAATTTGTGTTGTCCTTATATGCATATCTGACAGACTAGCGATTAATTCTATTTTTTTTAAGGCAATCAGAGTTAAGTGACTTGCCCAGGGTCACACAACTAGTGAATGTCTGAGATCAGTTCCTCCTGAATCCAGGACCAGTTGCCCTCTCTACTGCACCAGGTAGCTGCTATGACCTTGATTCTAAAAGTATGTTTTTCATTAGCTTGAGCAAGCCTGTTAAGGTGAAAGTACTAACCATATTTCATGTAATTAAGAGAGGAGAAATGATTTTAGTAAGGATAGACCAGCTTAGTTTCATATTCACAATAAGAGAAGTTATGGAGAAATTAAGTTTTAGATAACTGTTAGTATCCTACATTGATTTAGTCAGAAGACTAAATTAAAAAAAAATAAAAGGTGAGATAGTATTTTAGTTTAATTTTTTAGTTTCTTCATATGTAGAATGAGAACCATAATATGAAAATTACTCTTTCAGAAATCTATAGGAAGGCTAAATTTGTTTTTGGCTAACAGAATAATTTATCATCCTTTTCACAGGGGATATGTGACTTTGTCATTGTAATTGGAAAAATGAATTAGCAATAAACATCTCCTGACAATCAGATGTAGCTGTGAGTGAACCATAGGAGTGAATCTATCATACGCGTCATAAGTCAAACATATCAAAGTCAAACATAATTATCACACAAGAGAGTGTTTATCCCAAGAGAAAGTAAGGTGAAGGTGTATATTTAGCTGAAATAAAAGAATCACTCATTTGGGTGTTTGAAAATAACTTCATAGGAGCTGGGCCTGTTACACAAGTAGACACAATTCAATGAATATTTCTAATGAAAATCTTTGTGCCTCAGCCCCATGGTAAGCCTATAGGAGTGATACAATAAGTAGGAGGCAGCATGGTAGAGTGTAGAGAATATGGTTAGAACACTGAAATTATTACCAGCAGACATAGCTTCTAGTCCTGGATCCAGTAATTTATTATGTACAAGTCATTTCATTTCTCTGGATCTTAGTTTCCCATTTCTATCTGGCATAAAAGGTACCAGTGAGCTAGGGTCCATAGCACTACTTGCTGACTTTTATCACTCCCTGTCATTTACTTAAACATTGCATTTAGCTCAGGTTCAGCTTTGGGGAAGCTTGACTTCGAAGGAGAAGTAGGCGGCTCATTTTCACAATCATTGTCATATTGCCCAACCTCAGCTTCTGGGGGAAAGTTGTTAATTGTTGTAATAGTTGTGACTTGAAAGCCTAATGGTTCCCCAACAATTCCCCAAATGGGGAAATTTTAAAAAACCCTCAATGTACATGCATAAAAAGGGTTTAAGACAAATGATTTATTCCTCACTAAAAAAGGAATGCTAAGCTTAAAGGAAACCAGACATTGCAATAGAATAATAACTAGGACAGAATTCAATAATAACTTTTCACTAGTAATATAGACAACTAGGAGGCTAATATTAAAACTATATTTAAGTCAACAGTGGCGGAGCCAAGATGACAGAGTAGAAAGACTCACATATACTAGCTCTGAACCCACAGCCCATGGATTTCCTCTAAAAAGAACTCCCAACAAATTCTGGAACAGTGGAAGCCACGCAGCAACACAGTGAAGGAGATTTCTGTTCCAGAGAGCCCTGAAAAACCAATGCCAAAGGTTTGTCGCACGCCGGACAGGAGCAGAGCCCAGCCCTGCCCTGCCCTGGCTGTGCAGAACCGAGAGAACCAGATCCGAGCAGGCTTCAGGGACAGAATCTCCAGCAGCCGCGAAGTCCCTCCACCCACAGATGGACAGGTCAGTGAGAGAGATGTTTGGATGGGCTGAGAGGGGAGCAGGGTGTCTCCATGACTGGGGCCCCCTCGGGAGGCAGCAGCAGAGGCAGCAGACAGCCAGAGACTCCTGGAGCAGGCAGGAGCTCGGCAGGAGCTCCATTACAAAAAGTCTCTGCATAAACCCCCTGAGGGAACTGAACCTGGGAGGAAGCCCTGCCCCCACCTGAGCACCACAACTTAAGCTCCCATTGAATAGCAGCCAGGCCTGCCACAAAAAGCCCTGAGGCTGGGGAGCAGCATTTGAATCTCAGACCCCAAGCACTAACTGGGCGGATCTAGGCTGGGGGTGGAGAGGACTCTCAGAAGTCAAGTAACTGGCTGGGAAAATGCCCAGAAAAGGGAAAAAAAGTAAGACCATAGAAGATTATTTTCTTGGGGAACAGATGATTGCGTCATTTCTCTCTGACAAAGAAAACCAATGCTTACCATCAGGTAAAGACAAAGGAGTCAAGGCTTCTGTATCCCAAACATCTGAAATAGATATCCAATGGGCTCAGGCCATGGAAGAGCTCAAAAAGGATTTTGAAAATCAAGTTAGACAGGTGGAGGAAAAATTGG
>JAQQSK010011852.1:0-12111 GCA_028658325.1 Potorous gilbertii
CAAATGGGGAGAAAATTTTGGAACCCAAAATCTTGTGAAAATGAATGTAAAAAGTTAAATATATAAATTTATATATAAAAAAAAAGCAATTCTAATACTGGCCACTTGAATGAGCACTCTCCCAAATTGGAATGGGATGCCATGGAGGGGAGTGGTTCCTTCTCACCTGAGGCTTTCAGGCAAAAGCCACATGAGCCCTTGTTGAAAAAGGGATACTGGTTTGGGTTTTGGGATGGGCTGGAGAGCTGCTCTGACTGCTTTTAAGTCTAGAATCCTGCAATTCTATGTGAATTAACTGTTGACTCCAATAGACTTTAGTGGGGAAGGGTGCAGTTGTTCTATGTGGGAATCCTGGGAAATTTCCCCTTAAATGGTATTTCTGAGCACTTTCCTAGAGAATTTACCCATGACGAGGCAGCCAAGTAGAAGGGATCTTTGGGTGCCTGGGTTTCCCTCCCCCTGGGTTTCTTGTGTCTCATGTCTCTCCTTAGGTCCTGCCCTGTATTAGGGAATGGGGTGTCATATAGAAGAGAAGTCTGTGATAATTTGGCTATCCAGATAAAGCCCAGACTGTCCATCTGGCAAGGTGATTCTGAGACACCATCCAATCATTGTAGGGATGATATTTAAGAGTCCCAACTATTACAGAGACAAGGAAAGTAGGAACACACACGTTCTGAGACAGTCACATTCCCTAGCTTTTATGTTTCAGATTCATCTTGGTATCAGAATGTTTTTGAGCAGGGCTAAGAGTTGAGTCAGGAGCCTGGGCCAGGAGGGTAGCAGGCTTGGTGGTGCTGTCTTTCCATAGCACAGGAAAGTTTCCCCCACAGATGTCTCTACTATAGGAATAGCTGTGGCTGGGCAGTGATAGATGGCAATACTAGGGGTTAGATGTCTTGACGTCGGCAGACAGTTATATGTATGGCATGAGATGTATGGTTGGGGCCAGTCTTGCGATGCCTACGGTGTTGTCAGTGATTGTGGAGAGATCTTTGAGTCTTAGCTTAAGATGAAGGACTGAGTTTTGGGAAAGCTGAGGAGAAGATAGAAGGCACTGTAGTTGCCTTTCCCCCTCTGTCAAAGGCATGGGATATGTGGGACATATGGAGGAATTTTGTCTCCTAGCTTAGGGGACTTGGTTCAGTTGGTGTATTACCCCTCCTTCCAGAACAATCCAGGATCCAGTGGGGATCAGAAGGCATCCTGCTCCCCTTTTTTGGATTATGACAACTGAACTCCCTTCTGGTGCTTGGGGAGGGTGTGAAGGCTGGGGAAGATTGAGCATCCTTACAAAGTTGTAACTATTTTGCTATTTCACTTTTGTCTTTGTAAACCCAATGCCTGGTACAGTACCTGACACAAAATATAAACGTTTGTAGATGGAATGATTCCTTCAGTGAGGAAAGAAAAGGTGACAGGAACAGACCTCTGCTGCTTTTATCCCCCATTTTATCCCCTTTGTGGTATAGTGGAAGTATCTCTGTATCTGTAGTCAGATAATCTGAGTTTGAATTCCACCGCTGTCAGCTCACAAGTTATGTGGTCAGCCACAAACCATCTCATCTTTCTGAATCTCTAATATCCCTAATGGGGGTATTAGATATCATCCATGACAACAACCCAAAGCTTTCAAGGCATTGGCAAGTAGAGTATTTATCTGGGACAGCAATGCTGAGGTGCCCATGGTGTATGTGGTGAATAGAAGGTTGGGATTGGATTCAGGAGATAGGCTCAAAATCTCACTTGTGATGCTAAGTGTGATATTGATCAAGAGTGCCTCAACTTCCTCATCTGTAAAACAACGATCTTAACGTTGGCATTATCCTAGTGGCAACCAAGGTAACTGGGAAGAGAGCACTTTGTAAACCTTGAGGAACCACAGAATTATGAGTTATTATGGCATAAATTTGCATGAAAACAAAGAAAATTCCCAACTCTTAATTCACAAGGGTTGAGAGGAGAAAGACCCAGAGCGATGTCTCCTGGGCTCCCTCCAACCACAAGTGTTTGACAAATGGTGCAAAACACTCAGTAAGTTCAAAACCCGGTCAGCCTACTCTCTCCAGTTGATCATAATTCTGAGGAGCCGCCAGAGGGATTGGTCTTGTCTAATGGAGCCTGGGCTATAAGAAATTTTGTTTGGTTGAGCCGGCAGACTCCTTCAGCCCATTCTCCTGTCTCAGCGTTGTCTTCTTCCAGTTTTCTTTTTCTGGATCTAATAATAACACCTTGTATTTATAGAGTACTTAGCTCCAAGGGGTTTTATAGCTATAATCTAATTGAGTCTGGGAGAGAGGGGGGGAAGACAGGGGAGGCAGTGACCTCCTTTGAAACAAAGAGGAATTGGAGCATAGGAGAAATGTGTCTATGATGTGTCCAGACTATGAAAACCCCTACTCCAGATTCCTACGCCCACCGGTACCCTTTGTGAGTTGTCTGAGGATTCAAGGTCTCATCATTATCAATCTTGTCCTGATCGAGCAAAGCAGAAGGGATCGGCTGTTGCTGACCTTATAATATAGAATCATTCTCACACAGCTTTCAGGTGAAAAAACCCTAAAACCTAAAACCTGAGACCTAAAGCCTCAGGTAGATCACATCACAGGCTTTCCCCAGGAACACATAAAGCAAGAAACATAAGGAAAGCCATCTAGGTATTTATTTGGAACAGCAATGCCAAGGTACCCAGGGAGGAGGTAGTGAATTGAAGGCTGGGGTTGGATTCAGGAGACAAAGTTTTAAATTCCACTCCCTAGAATTGGACTGTTCTTCCATTTGAGGGTCAGAGGGTCTTAAATTTAGAATTAGAAGAGGGCTAAGCAATCATTTAACTTCAAGTCTTTAATTTTGCAAATGAAGAAACTGATGTGTAGAGAAGTTAATTAACTTGCTCAAACTACAAGATAGTAAAGATCTTAGGTTTCTTTGTTCCCTTAGGATTTAGCACAGTGCCTGGCAAGTAAGTAATAGTAGCCAAGAAGAGTTAACATTTATATAATGTTTATTTTGTGCCAGGCACGGTGCCAAGTATTTTAAAATTATTATCTCATTGGATCTGCACCACAACCCTTTGAGGTACATGCTATCATCCTCAGTCTACAGATGAAGACATTGAGTTGAACAGAGGTTAGGAGACCTGCCAAGGATCACACAGCTAAGAAGTATTTAAGGCTGGATTTGAACTCAGGTCTTTATGACTCCAAAATCAGAGCTCTATATATTGTGCTGCCCCAAAGTACTTAATAAATATTAATTGGTTGATTAAGTGGCAGGCCTGGGATTTGAACCCAGGCCCTCCAACTCCAAATTTAGCACCCATTTTCTCATATATAATGCTGCCTCTAGGTCTTGTTGTCTTTGCTGTCAACACATTGCCTTCTACAGCCACAACTGAAGAGCCAGTCTAACAAACACAAACCCAGGTCTAGACTTTCTTTGCTCTTATCTATTAGAGGCAGTTTCAGAGATGGAGAGAAGTTGATACCCTTGTAGGGGCCCTGGCAGCAGCCTCTGCCTTTCTGTTCCCACATTTCAGCCACCCACTCTTTATCTCTGGTGGTGGTAATAACACCAGGGTGACGTTGTAAGTGAGAGGAGAATTAACTCTTCCCAGGGAACATCTCAAACCTAGTATCTGATTGTTAGAGTTGACTCTTGCTGACTTCCTTATGGATAGTAAAATAAGAAAAGACAAAAACCAAGAAATAAAGGAATATTGGGTCAGGAGATGTATAGATTCTAGTTTTGTCACTTACTGGCTATGTGATCACGTGCAAGTACCTGTGTGATACCAATTTCCTTGGTATCATAATTTGTACGTAATCACTTGTTTAGTAATATATAAATATGCTTTATAAACAAGTAAATTTTCACACATTAGGGTGCATGTTTAAACATTTTTTGTTGTTGTGGATGGTGTGATTAAACACGTTTAGGGTTAGAGTGCTAAAAATTACAGAAGGGTCCCAATCTGCATGAGGAGAGGGAATTCCAAAATCACAAATTCTTGAAGCGTGGAAGTGAGGATTGAAGGTGTTAATAAAGGGGGATCCTTATTACGTATCAAGTAAATCCACAAAAGCAAGCATCATTTTGTTGTGTTATTTGACAAAGGAAAAACAAACATTCAAAAAATAAAAATTAATAAACAAGGAAACTATTTTATACTGAAAGGAATTATAGACAACAAGCCAATATCAGTAGTAAACTTATATGCATCAAATGCCTTAGCATCTAAATTCATAAAGAAAACATTATCTATGCTACAAGAAGACATAGACAGTAACACCAAAGTGACAGAAAACTTCAATATCTCTCACTTAGTTTTGAATAAGTCTAACAGAAAGATAAACAAAAGGAAAAATATGTAACTGAACAAATTCCTGGAGATATTGAGATAAAAGACTTATATCATTGACTAAATGGAAAAGCAGAAAAATATACATAATTCTCAGCATCATAATCAACTTTTACAAAGACTGGCTTTGTACTAAGGCACAGATATTGCAAACAAATGCAAAAATTCAGATATAGTTAATACTTCCTTTACAGACCATAATGCAATAAAAATAGTCACCAGTTCGGGGACCACAAACAAAAGATACAGCTCCAAATGGAGACAACAATGAAATCCTAAGTAATTACTGAGTCAAAAAACAGATCATTTAATAACCTGTATGAAAGAAAGATAATGATGAAACAACCTATCAAGATTTCTGGGATATAGCTAAAGCAGTCCTCAGGAGAAAAATAGTATCCTTACAAAATTAAATTAACAGAATAGAAAAAAAGATTAGTAGACTGAATATGCATTTACAAATTAAAAAGCTAGCAAATAAGCAAACCTAAAATAAGCGCAGAGAGGAGATACTAAATTAGAGGGAAATAAATTGGAAACAAAAATTTTAAAAATGATAAATAAGACTAAAAACTGGTCCTTTGAAAAGACCAATAAAATTGATAAACCCTTAGCTAATCTGATGAAAAATAAAACAGAAAATCAAATCAACAAAATAGTAAGTGAGCAAGATAAAATCACAGCAAAATCAGAAGAAACAAAAAGAATATTCAGAACACATTATGCACAATTATATCCTAACAAAACTGGGAACACTAAAAAAAAGAATACATTTTAAAATACAAATTAATAAAATATCAAAAGAACAGTTAAATATCTAAAATAACTCAATCTTAGAAAGGGAACTAGATCTATGTAAGGAACTACCAAAGAAAGAAAATTTCCTGGGTGTTATGGATTCACAGGAGAATTGTACCAAACTTTTGAAGAAGAATTAGTTACCATATTTCACAAATTATATTCAAAAATAGAGAAAGAAAGCACCTTATCAGAATCCTTTTGTGAGACAAATATAGTACTAGTACCTAAACCAAGGAGAGATTAAACACAGAAAGAAAACTATGGTTCAATATCATTAATGAACATTGATTCAAAAATTTTAAACAAAATCTTATAGTCAGTTCACCGATTTATCCAAGAAATCATTCATTATGTCCACATGGAATTTATACTAGGGATGTAAGGATGGTTTGACATTAGGAAAATAATCAACGATTAACTGTATTAAAAACCAAAACATCACAAACTACATAATCATCTCAATGGATGCAGAAAAAGTCTTTAACAAAGTGTAACATGCTTTTGTGCTAAAAACCTTATAAGGTATAGACATAGAGGGACTTTTTTAATATTATAAAAAGCATCTTTCTAAAACAAAAAATAAGCATTATATTCAATGAGAATACACTAGAACGTTTTCCAATAAATATAGAAGTGAAGACAGGATGCGCACGCCTGCTTTCGGTTCTGGAAATGCTAGCAACAGCAATAAAACAAGAGAAAGAAATTGAAACCTAAAAATAGGTAAAGAGGAGATAAAACTATCCCTATTTGCTGATGATATAATGACTTGGAAAATCCCAGGAGTCAGAAAAGATACTAAATGAGACAATAGCTTTAGCAGAGTTGCAGGCTACAAAATAAATCCTCAAAAATCACCATCATATTTATATAATAACAAAAAAAAAACACAAGAAGAAATAATAGGAAGGAAAATCACATTCCAAATAATTATCAAATGCGTTAAAAATCTGCAGACTGACCTACCAAAGCATATAAAAGACTTGTATAGATTCAATTATAAAGTGCTCCTCAAAGATACAAAAAAACAACTTAAATAACTGGAGCATTTGTGGTTAGGCTCTGCCAATGTGGCAATGTAATGAAAATTATAATACTATCAAAATGAATTTACAGTTTAATCATATACCAATCAAATTACCTAGGAATATTTTATAGAAGTTGATAAAATAATAACAAAATTAATTTGAAAAAACAAAAGATCTAGAATATCAAAGGAAATAATGGAAAGAAGTAGGGGCAAAAGGGGATAGCACTTCCAGACTTCAAACTAAATTATAAAGTAGAGAGCAATTTGGTATTGGGTTTTTAAAAAATAGAGTGACAGATCAGTGGGACAGACTAGACAAGGGAGATTCATAAATAATAGAATTTAACAATTCAGTGTTTAAAAAAAAGTGGAAAACATAAATTACCTAGGAATTTGATGATTAATTATTAAGTTAGTTAATTACATATATTTATATAGATATAAATTTATGTATAGATAATCAAATATGTATTAATTAAATTAATTAAACATATAATTAAATTAATTTTAATTAATAAATTAAGTCCTTATTTGATAAAAATTCCTAGGAAGACTGGAAAGCAGTCTGGCAGAAATTAGGATTACATTGATATCTTACACCACACTCCACAACACATTCTAAATGGATATGAGACCTTAATATTAAAGATCATACTACAAAAAGTTTATAAGAGAAGCAGATCCTATACCTCTCAGAGATAAGAGTAAGAGACATATTCTTAACCCAACTTATAAATTAACCCAACAAGACATAGAAGCAATTATAAAAGATAAAATAGATAACTTTGATTATTTGAAACTGGAAATATTCTGTACAAACCACATTAATATATCTAGGGTAAGAAGGGCAATGGTCGAAGGAGAAAAAAAAGATTTTTCTATCAAATTTCTCTGATAAGGGTTTGGTATCCAAGATTTATAAACAATAAACTATAAATATAACTGTGTGTATGTATATATGTATGTACATATATACATATACGTGTATGTATATATGTGTGTATATATATATATATGCATGTATATATATACACACATATGGGTATATATATATATTTATATACAATATGTATGTATGTATGTATATTAATAGCCATTCCCCAATAGATAAATGATCAAAGAATATGGACAAGAGTTCTCAAAAAATTCACCGATTTTTCACAATCACATGAAAGAATGCTCCAAATCACTAATAATAGAAGAAATGCAAATCAAAGCAACTCTAAAGTTTCATCTTGCACCCTGCAAATTGCACCCCCTCCCCCCCGAATGAAGATAAAAATGGCAGTAGTCAATATTGAATGTATTTTGGAATGATAGGCACATTGTTGGTGGTGCTGTGAAATGATGCAGCTATTTTGAAAAGCAATTGAAATTGTGCAAATAAAGTGACTAAAATGATCATACTTCTTGAACCAGAGATGGCCCAAGGAAGCCATTGATAAGAGCATCCTCATGTACACCAAAGTATTTACAGTAATATTTTGGTAATAGCTAAAAATTGGAAACAAAGTAGATGCCTATCAATTAAGAAATAGCTAGATAAATAATGATACATGAATGTGATGGAGTATTAATATGCTGTAAGAAAAGATATATGTGAATATTGAGAAGCATGGAAAAATCTTTATCAACTGATGCAGAGGAGAGTAAGTGGAGCCAAGAAAACAACATATACAGTAACTACAGTGTAAATGAAAAGAACAACCACACACTAAAAAAATCAAAAGTAAATGTAATGAAATTATAAAAATCTAGTAAGACTTGTGATTTGAGGGGATACCACCAACCCATGGAGGTGGAAAGTCCACAGTTGTTACACACTGCCCAGGTTTTCAGACTTTTTCAATGAATTAATCAGTTGTTCTAACTCTTTTTTCCTCTCTAAAAAATGCTATTTATTCTATATGAAGGATCTCTGGAAAGGGGAATGGGAAGGACAATGGGAAAAACCGTGATGATGTAAGAAACAGAAGACCTCAATAAAAACTTATTAAAAAAAACAAAGGAAGACCTTTGGTAATAAAAATTTGTGAGCTGGGAATAGTCTTTCAGGAAATACTTTTCTTAAGTCCAGATCTTGGATCTCATCCTAACTGTAGCACTGACCTAGTGGACTGAATCCCCTGAGTCCCAATCTTGGAATATTGTAACCAGCACTGCATCATGTTAGCCAATGCCCAGGCCAAATTAGAAGACATGTGGCCCGAGACCAAGTTGCCCATGTGTAGTGTGCCCTTTCCACCATTCCTGATTCTCTGTATTAGTGCCCCTCCCTCCTGTCATAGCCTACCTTCATGATGTGACTCTGACTTCAGGTTCACAGTGCCTGTCAAGACTTTTGATGGGCTGATGTTGATGAACATTATTCTATTTATTGTTGTAACTGGACAAGGACACTGATTTCTCTTAAGGATCCTGACTAATTGCTCTTCAAAGCAGTGCTCATTGGGAGGGAGTGCTTCTTTTCCACCCATTCTTCAAAGCTTATCCAAGTTTCACTTCCTTCATGAAGTCTGCCCTGAGTGTACCATATTCCACAATTGTCTTTCCTTCTTTTGCTTATCGCCTTCGGAGTCTGTTCTGCAAAATATATTCCTGGATTATAAATACATCTGAACTTCCCCATACTTCCAAACTTTCTTAATTTTCAGTCTCCAGAGTTAAAAACTGGACTCCTCCTTCCTCCTGCATCCTGCTTTGTTCACCTCTGTGCTTCTCCTTGGAGAGAGCACCTTTCCTCTGAACTACTGCCCTGGAGTTGTAGAGGGAGGTAGTCTGGAGTTAAAAGGTATACACCCTTAGCTGGTCTGTAGTAGAGTTTGAGTTGGAAAATGCTATTCTCTGTCCTAATCCCATGGGACTACATGGACTTATCAGTCTTCCTAACTGCCTGCTCTACACCTGCCAATTCTTTCCATACCTAGGCTTCTTCAAGACTGCATTCAGTTACCACCTCCTCCATGAAGTTTTCCAGGATTTCTCTAGCAGGCAGTCCTCTCAGCATGATGGAATGGGCAGAGTGCTAGACTGGAAGTCAGAAAACCAGAGTTTAGATACTCTGCTGACTTTTATGGATGACCTGGGCAAGTTACTGAACCTCCCTCAGTTTCCCTTATCTATCAAATGAAGGAGTTGGATTTGATAACTCTAAGGTCCCTTCTAGGCTTAAATCTATGATTCTATGCCATCACAGCATTTATGTACTTGTCATATTGTATGTTATATTTATCTGTGCAATCCCCCTCCCTCACCCCAACCCACTAGATTGTAAGCTCCTTGGGGGCAGAGACTATGTTTTATTTGTCTTTCCATCTGCCCCAGCCCAGAGCAGGGTACATTGTGCATTCAATACTGGAAAAAGACTTTAGATGTAATCTGGTTCCACGTCAGATGAGGAAGTTGAAGCCCAGAGAGTTGAATCTACTTGCCCAAGGTCATATAGTAAATAAATGGTAAACCCTGATTTAAACCTAGGTCCTCCAAAGCCAGTGCTCCCTACAATATGCCACATAGTATGTGGTGGGTGATTGAATGACTAGCTGGCTCCAAAAGAGGGGAAGGACAAACTCCAGACCATCATTCACATTTTCAAACCAGTGTGAGGCTAGAAGGCAGCTGGAAGGTTTTGGTAGAGCCAGCTCAGGGCCCCTATGTAGGTGGGGATGGAGGGTTCAAGGGATGGGGTCAAGACTCAGCTGGAAAGAAGTCACCAGGGAATTTTCTATTATGGAGATAGGGAGAACAGGGTGGGGGGCTCTGAGGACAACCCAATTGTCAGAGAGGAAATGATGTGTGGATGAACAGGGGAATAGTAGGCCAGGGAGAAAGGAGTTGAAAGGCAAGCCTTCCAGAGATGCAGCTGGACAGGAGAACAGATCTTGGGCCCATGCTCTGGGCAGGGAATCAAGGAGCTTACACCTGAAGGGGACGCTTGATGTCTTGGCTCCCAGCCCCTCAGAGATATCAACACCGTACCGGCCATTAAGTTCCCAGCAAGTTGCCTCTCTTGACTAAAGGTTCCTCTCTTGCCTAAAGGACTGGGAGTCAGCAGAAGGTAGGAAAGGCTAGGAGGCTCCCAGTACTCAATATGTCTGCTCTATCCAGGTGGTGGTTTTGGTGGAAAGTCATCTTAGAAGTGTGAATAACACCCAGTATCCAAGGGACCTGAACATCTATTAGGGACAGTGGAGTAGCGTGGGGAACATTGAAAAGGACGTACTACTCCTTAATCTAGGCCAACCCTAAGAAACCCAATGAAATGAAGCCAAGGTCAGCGCAAATTCTAGCATGCTTTAAATAAATGTAACCCTTTTCAATTACATCAGGCGGACAAGATGGTAATTGTAGGGAAGAGAATTTGCTTTGGTCATTTTCCCATGATGAAAGAGTGGAGGAGGAGTTAGCTGTGTCTCTGGGCTTGGTCAAGAGCATGAGGTGAGTGGGGAAGGCAGGAGAGACTGGAGGGATGGTCAGAGCAGAGGAGACTATAGTTGAGGGAAGGAATATTTGTTTGAGGGAAACAAGATGGATAAAATACACAAATAAATCAATACAAGCTAATTGGAGGTGAGGCACTAGTAGCTTGGTGGGAGGTGAGTGAAGGGGAAGATGAGGAGAGGTTTGGGATGAGTTGTGAAAGAAGCTCTGAATTCTAAGGGGCTGAGACATGGAGAAAGGAGATGAATTTTAGTGTGGGAGGCAGATAATAAGGCTAGTGTGACTGGACCATAGGGTGCAAAAACGGAGAAAGATATTACAAGGCTGGAAAGGAAAAGGCATGGGTGTTAAGGATTTCAAATGTGAAGCAGAGGAGTTTGTATCTGGCTCTAGAGGCCCTAGTGAGTCATTGGAAGTTGATGTTTCAGAAGAGAGGATGGCTTTTGTGAATGTGTGCTTCCTCATGGCGAGAGCAACTGATGACAGGCTGTTTAGGCACTTGAAATCATTTCTTTCCTAATTCCTGAATTTGGAGTATGCCTACAGACTGGCTATGAGTGGCATGGCTATGAGAGAAGCCAGTTATTTTCATAGAAGTTAGATTTTACTACTTTTTTTGATTCTATGAACTTGATGAGAAGCCAGTGGGGCAACTCTAGTCCTGCTCATTACCCTTTACCAACTGGGCTCCTGCCACCCAGAAAAGAGGCACAGATGGAAGTGACTAAGGACCTACCCCCTGGCCCTTATTCAGCACCAACACACTTTGAAGACTGTGAACATTACAACTTATCTGCCACCAACTGCGACCCTTATGGCTAGCAAGTTAGCATCGCCTGGATGCTTGGAGGAAGAGTCATTAGCAAATGATATGATTAAGAAAGGCTTTATATAGGAATAAGGTGGCATTTGGTCTGAGCTGCCTAGGAGCAAACTATCCCTAATCTCTGGTTCTTGAATCCCCTATCCTCCTTGACCCTACCCCACTCATGTTAACCTAACTACTCCTTCCATGGTGCCCTTTGAAATTCCCCTTCTGTACTGAACAGACTTCTTTTCCTTCTGGATCTCTTTGTCTCATCCTTCTCCCTGAGAGCTAACTTTTCCTGCAAGGATGCCACTTCTCTGACCAACCTCTCCAATGCTGGCTATAGCTTTCCTCATACTCCCCAACACACTGCTCCTGCAGGGTAACTGGAATAATTCTTGCCTTTCTTGACACTCCCAGACCCTCCTTTTAGCCAGGATTACTCAGCAACATTTCTTTCTTTGAAGTTTACCATATTAATGTTTAGCAGATAGGAGCCAAAGGGAGAGAAAGTCTTTTTTTTGTTTGTTTGTTTGTTTTTTTTTTTTAAATAAATTTATTTAACTTTTTACATTCATTTTCACAAGATTTTGGGTTCCAAAATTTTCTCCCCATTAGTCCCCTTCCCCCTCCCCAATACACTGGACATTCTAATTACCCATATCACCAATC